>CP106725.1:133750696-133972040 GCA_025506655.1 Gossypium rotundifolium | reverse complement strand
CCGCTTACGACTTAACGTCGGCACTACCACGTTAGCCTTTCCAGATGGTATTCGATGGAGAAATCGTAATCTTTTAACAATTCTACCCATCTTCTTTGTCTTAAATTCAACTCCTTCGGGTAAGGAGGTATTTAAGACTCTTGTGATCCGTGTAGATTATGGACTTCTCACCATAGAGATAGTGCCTCCAAATCTTTAGAGCAAAGACAACGGCAATAACTCCAAATCATGAGTAGGGTAGTTAACTTCGTGTGGTCTCAATTGACGAGAAGCATAGGCCACCACCTTTCCATTTTGCATCAACACACAACCTGCACTGCGTGTGAGAGATCGCAATAAGCAGTGAATTCTTTTCAGCCTCCTATTGAATCAAAATTGGAGCTTCACGATTTTCTTCAATTTCTCAAACTCTCTTCTTTTTTCACCGGATATACGGAGCTCCCTTCGCAATGCTTTAGTTAGGGTGCAGAATCAACGAAAACCCTCTACAAAGCGTCTATAGTATCCACCAAGCCTAAGAAACTCGAATTTCAAATCCATCGATGTTGGTGGTTTCCAATCCGAATAGCCTCAATTTTCCGAGGATCCATCCTTATTCCTTCTACCGATACTACATGACCAAGGAAAGTCACCTCCTTTAGCCAAAATTCGCATTTACCAAATTTGGCATACAATTGCTTATCACGAAGTAGGCAGTAATACTATCCGCAAATGTTTGGTCATGTTCCTCCTCATTTCTCGAATAAACCAATATATCATCTATGAACACTACCACAAACCGGTCTAAATATGGTTGAAAGACTGGTTCATCATGTCCATAAATGCACTGGTGCATTAGTTAATCCAAACGGCATCACTACAAACTCATAGTGTCCGTAACGTGTCCGAAATGTTTGTCTTATAGATGTCCGCTTCTTTCACCTTAAGTTTGGTGATAACCCGACCTTAAATCAATTTTGGAGAAAATCAAGCTCCTTTCAATTGATCAAACAGTCGTCAATTCTGGCAGAGGATACCGATTCTTGATCGTCAATTTATTCAACTGTCGTAGTCAATGCACATACGCATCGATCCATCCTTCTTCTTGACGAACAAAACCGGTGCTCCCACGGAGACACACTTGGTCGAATGAATCCCGATCCGAGAATTCTTGAATTTGAGCTTTGAGCTCACCAACTCCTTCGTTGCCATTCTATAGGGAGCAATGGACACTTTGGAGCCGCCCTGCAAAAGCTCAATGCCAAATTCTACTTCCCGATCCGAGGTATGCCGGAAGTTCTTCAGAAATACATCGGAAATTCCTTCACCGTCCTCACATCATTCACGGATAATTCCTTGGCATCCACAAAGACAGATAAAGGCTAGGAATGCTCCGTATCCTTTCCGCACTAACTTCTCACTTTTAATGCAGATACCACATTTGCCGATAGTTCTTTCGTTCACCAATCATTATGACTTCCTTATCATCCGAGGTCCCATCGACATTCGCTTTTCAAAGACAATCCATTCGCCTCGATGATTAACCAACCAATCCATGCCTGAATGAGATCGAACTCATTAAAGGTAGTTCCATCAAATTTGCTAAGAATACCTCTTCTTGAATTTTCAAGGCACGTCTTTAAATATTTTATTAACAATTCTCGACCGTCTCTAAAGGACTGACATCGTCATCTCACTATCGGAATTTTCAGATTCTAAGTTTAGGTTTCGAGATATGGCACTAGATACATATGAATGAGTAGAGCCAATATCTATTAAGGCAATAACAGTACATCAAAAATGAAGAACGTCTCTGTTATCACATCCGTGCATTGCCATCCTCATGGCGTCTAACCGCATAGACCGATCAGGTGCCTAGCATCTGCATTTCCTCTATTACCATTTTCTCGACCGGTGCACCTTGACCACGACAGCCCCATTACCACCACGACGGTCCACGACCTCTCGGTGGTCGCGGATTACCCTGGCGGTACAGTGCATCATTATTACGGACTTCTTGAGTCGTATCCATTCGTCGAGGACAACTTTTGTAATCGATGTTCCATTGAACCGCATTTGTAGCATGCACCCGCTTTTCCTCCAACATTCCCCAAAATGCCTTTTCCCACACTCGCAATCTCGACTTCGATTATTTGCTAAGGAGTTACGCTTTGAACCGATTCATCATTTCGGGTTTCTTCGAAATCTCTTGGAAGAACCAGATCGTGTCTCTCTCTTATTTCGGATCTTTCTCGGTTCGCTGCTCGAGTTCTTAGCCTCTTGGCTATTTTGGCCTTCTCCACCGAGTGGAAAAATTTCTAACTTGTGCGGAGCAATCGAACTCTCACCGTCATTAAGTCCATCTTCAAACGTGACGCAACGCTCATGGTCCATTGCTACAATTGTCCGCATAGCGGCTCGATCGTAAAATTCACTTCATATCTGCCACGTCTTACTTTCTTGGACAAGATTCAGAAATTCCTTCCTTGACGTCTACATAGCTCGTTTCAACGTATTTTCCTTGAAAGGCGCTTTAAAGAATTCCCGATTAATCGGTGCGGCTTCATGCCTTCTCGAGCGGTGAGCCACCACCGACACGCCTCATCTCTCAATAAGGATACAGCCCTCTCGGCTTTTTTGCTCAGCCGCATTCCATATCATCCATGATCCGCTCCACGCCTTGAGCCAAGATTCACCACATTCGGGCTACACCGAGACTCCTCGAAAACTTCGCATTATTTGCCTTAAGTCGCTCTGAAATTGACCCACGAGTTGTTGGCCCAATTCTAGTTCCAATGACCCTTTCCAAGACTCGTAGCATTGCTTGAGTCAATGCATGATCTTCTTCCATGTGATCGCGTGATCCGGTCTCACTTTCTATTGACGCAGTCGCCCACTTCGCATATGATTTGGTGCTTCATCGCAGACCTCGGCCTCTACCACCACCACGTCTACCGCGTCCACGACCACGTCCTCTTGTACTCATGTTTGCTTGTTCGTTTATCGATTACAAGTTTTATGAATCGAAATTTTGTTTCGTGTTTATTAACGATATTTTATGAGATTTGAGATATAAAGTTGTTTTTCTAACGTGTCCTATAGTCTCAATCTCTACAGCTTTTCACATCTAAAACTAGAAGTTCTAGAGTATTCTGTGATCATATCATAGTAATCATTTAAGCGATTAATACTTACTTGACTTGTTGTTGGATGCTTGTGGTGCCATCTTGATCTTTAAAATATCATTGAACGCTTTCATACGAAATTATTTTGAACCCAAACCACGGTAGAGTTTTTGAAATGGGCTCGATATTACTAAATGTAACACCCCAAACCCGGTCTATGCGTTGAGACTAGATTTGGTTTGTTACATGATTCGTGCTATTCTTAAATCTTTAATGAGTTGAAAACTACAATTTTATACAGGGTTAAAATTTTGAAGAGTATTTGATTTTGATAAATATTTGAAACATTAGTTGAAAATCATTGTATTATTAAAACCGTTAGGAGATTTGTTAAAGAGTTAAGAATAAAAGAATTATTTATAAAAGAATTTCATATACTTGAAAACCCAAATTTATTTTTTTAAAGCATCATATAATCATAGCCCATGATTTAAAAGTCCAAAATAAAGTTTAAATTCCAAACACCCATAAAATCCATAAGTTATTTATAGAGGCCATTTATTACAACATCCCAAAATAGTAAAAATAATTATTGAAAGTTCGAGTTTTAAATAACCCATATTTAGCAAGATGGCCTCCACGAAGTCATCCTCGGCTCAAGTCCACATCGCCCATTACGAGATGGAAAGAAATTAAAGGGTGAGTTACTTAGAACTCAAGGTGTAACTCACTTACCACCATTATTGGGCCAGATTGTCAAGACATTATGCTGGGCTTGAGCCCAATTCAGAATTTAGCAATATATACCATGAATATAAAATAATTAATAATGCATGAAAAATGTAATTCCCAACCCAAACCTAATATCCATCCGCTAACACCCCCGTACCAACCATCACACCTGTGGGGATCAAGTCAACCCACCCCGCCATCACACCAATCGTAGGCAATAAGCCTTTTTATAATTGTGGCATAGCCACCGAACTAGAGGCAATAAGCCGATATTGTGGCAGAGCCACCGAACTAGAGGCAATAAGCCGATATTGTGGCAGAGCCACCGAACTAGAGGCAATAAGCCGATATTGTGGCAACTGGCCATTCTTCTCTTCATATATCCCACCCATGCAATTATACATGTACTTTAAAATATAAAATTTATTAACAATACAAAACATGGTGGGTTTATCAATAACATTTCATTTGGCCCATAATTATAGCAATTTGTCCATTTAGCAGTTTAGTGGGCTTTGGCCCATTTACCAAACTAGAGTGTTTTGGCTAAATTTTAACGAACTAGAGTGTTTTGGCCCGATTTATGGAACTAGAGTATTTTCGCCCATTTTCACGAACTAGAGTATTTACGCCCATTTTCACGAACTAGAGTATTTACTACCCATTTTCACGAACTAGAGTATTTACTACCATTTTCACGAACTAGAGTATTTACGTAATAATAATTAATATCTCGAGGCCATTTTCGTAATTTTCACGATTTTGTCGCTTTTACGTATTTTTGTCATAATATCATTTTTTTCGTTTTTACCGATCTAATCGTTTTTACGATTTACTACCATACCGAGATTTGACATCCAACCGAGAAAATAATGAGTGTGAAAATTACACACCTCGATACCGTGAGTATTAACCCTTCGCGCTCCTCGGCACCTAAAATATATTTTGATCCGTTAGTCATCTATTTCGTAAAAATAAATCTTAATCGATAACAGATCCAAAATCTTACCCTCTTGATTTTGAATCACTTCGATTTTCGGCTTTCCTTCGTTTATCGATTCACTAGCCGCCGAGAATCCACCAACGTACAACGGCTCCGAGGTTCGTACTACTTCAAATAATGGACTTCTTTCGGAAGATGGCCCACAACCCGGTGGAAAATCCCGGACTGCAGAAACCGCTCTTCGTTTGAATGGGGATTTATGATCCACCCTCTTACGATAACTAAACACCGCCTTTTCTTCCCTATTTTGATCTTCAAGATCCAAAGGAATTTAGTTAGATCTAAAATAATATCAATAATACTAGAGATTTAAAGAGTAGAATTTCCTTACCAAAATGAAACGTTTCCAACGTTTCCACGATCACTTGGGTTCCGATCTCCGTTATTGCACTAAATAATAATAACGAAAAGAATGTTATTAGAATGAACGTTATATTGATTCTAAAAGTCCTTCAAATCACCATTACCATTCGGCCAAAGTACTTAATAAATCGAAAAAAAATATGGGGAAGGACCCTTACCAATATTCCACGGTCGAAAAGAAGGAATGGAGAATGGTGATTAATTGATGGAAGATTCGGCTATATAAGATTAAGAATGGAAAAAATAATTTTGGCTTATAGACACACTAGCATTCGGCTAAGGGAGTGTAGATGAAGAAACTTTGATTGAAATAATTAGAATATGAGAAAGAGATGGTGATGAGATAGTTTGATTTCAAAGAGAAAAGAAGATGAAAGAAAAATAGACCTTTAGGATTTAGTGCATTCGGCCATGGCAAAAGAAAAAGAAAGAAACTGATTTTGGTATGGGTGATTTCGGCACAAGGAGAATACAAAAGAAAATTCACAAAGTGGATGAAAGTGACCAAATGGTCAAGAGGTTTTGGCTTTGCCAAATGCAATATTCGGCCAAGAGGGATGTTGAAAGGAGAAAACAAAGAAAAATCTGCATAATGTGCAAAGAATGACCAAAGAGAAAAGAATGAGATTTTAGCCAAACTAACAAAATTTTGGCTCTCCTCCCCTTACCAATATTGTCGTCCAGCACATGGTCAAATGGCCATGATTTCTTTCCAAATTTTCCCCTTGATATGTGCCTTATGTTCCCCCTTATCTTTCCTTAAACCTTTGATTCCATGCCATAAGTTAGTTGTTTCCTTAATCCATTGATACACTAACCAAAAATACATGGTCAACACTTTCCTTATATGTCCCCTTGCCGACACTTCCTAGCCATGAGCAGAAAATTAAAAGCAAAAATTCATTTAGGTGCCATACAAGGGATTCGAACCTCTTCCCTCTTACTTGAACCCATGCGCCAACTCCACCATGCCACATGCTCATTTTATGACACTTTTAGCACATAATTTAGCTTAAGTCTTAATCACCTTTGTTTCACTTCAATAATTCTCAATTTAATAAATTTTATTCCTTCTTCAAATTATGCTTTATCCTCTCTAGGACTTTAATAAGCACTAAAATAAAAGTAAAAAAAAATTTTCCTTTAAAAATCTAGACACCAATTCATGCAATTTAATACTCGGATTTTTAGGGTGTTACAGAAGTTATCTAAATAGTTAGTAAATTTTATGGTTGTTTTACAAAGAAAAACTGAGGAAAATCCATATTTGGAAATGGAGAGATCATGAAAAGGATCCAAATGAGCGAATATGGAAAGCACATTAAGATTATCACCTAATGAAAAGAATTTCGGATTAGAGATGAGTCTGTTATGCATAAGTAGTGAAGCTTAAAACTTTTGAGTTCATGATTTAAAACTTTTTTTGCTTATAATCTGAGGATAGTTACATGCATGAGTAAAGGAGGCACACACTAAATCATGACAGTTACCTCAAGTTTCTATTGGTACAGATGAGTTAGTAGGGATAAGAGTTTCGAACTAAGAGGTTTTACTCCAATCCATAATTGAAAGGGATTTGAGGGTCTTCTAATCCACTTCTTAAGCTAAAATATATTCAGATAGTCATTAATTGCCTCCAAGAAAGATAAAAAAGATGGATATTAAGGAAATTAGTAGAAAGAAAGAAAGCTTGACCTAGTTGTGATCATTTAACAGTTAGGAATTGAATAAAAGATTTTGAAATGTAGAAATGGCGTCTCAAAATAAAGGAAAACTTTAAATGTATAGATCTTATTGAACTAATAAATAAGCATATCAATAGTGCTATAATATGTGTTATATGTGATATTGTCTTGATGACTAAAAATTGTAACACAAGTGCATGTGTCAATCAAGTAATAAAGTGATAAGAAGAGATTATTCCTACAAAGACTAAATTCTAAGCTGCTAGGTATTAACTATTCAGCTTTATCTATTCAAATTAAAAAATAAATTATAATTACTACTAAAATTAAACTAAGTAAGTTATAAAGATTTTACTGCATTAAAGCAATAAAAACTTTTTGAGTTTCTCAATCAATTTTATGCACTTGGAACTCTAACTTCACCTAATCTAGTTAACCAGTCAACTACCATTCAATTATTCAATTTATGTAATTACTAACCCTTGATTCAATTAATGTAATTATTCAATGGCATTAACTAATTCCTCTTCTCCAATAGCTATGTTTTCATACTAGGGAAGTTGGTTTAAGTCGTTAAAAACAAACCTATTAGGTTAATTAGGGCATCAGGTATATTTTTGTCAACTCATTCGTTAACGCTACTAGAGTTAATCCTAATTTATTCAGTCTAGATCTCAACCCTAACTTTCTATTCCAAGAAAAATTAAGGTTATCAAATTAATATAGCTTGGTGGCCAACCAAGCAGATTAAATAAACACAAGACTGAATAAATAATTAAAATAGACCAAAACAATTGAAGAAAAATATCAACTAACTAAGATCTAAGATCTATCATCGTTCCCAAGAAATAGAGTTTAGTTCATCATGAGTTGAGAAAACATCACGCAAAGAAATTTATAACAAACTTGCAACAATTAAAAATAAAAGAAAGAATCTAGAGAGAAAAAAGACGAAGTAGATGAATTGAGCTCCTCGGATCTCTTTTTCTTCTTGTCTTTGCAAGCTTGAAGTTTCTTTTGGTGTGGGAGACTATTTCTTTTGCCTCAAATTAATTTCTCTTATTTTCTTTCTCTTCCAAGTTTCTCGAAACCCTTAAATTTTGGGTTCTTATCGTGGCACTCCACTGCACCAAACAAAGAATTGTGATGGAACAAACTACTTGTTGTTAGAATTTCTGACTTGAAAAGCAAGCTCCACCATAAATTTGATCTGGTGGAGCAGAAGAATTTTCTTCACAACTTCTTGCTTTTTGCTCTAACTCTTCCATTCTTTAATTTGGACTTAAAACAGAAAATGGAAAATAGTAAATAAATTTTACCTAACTATAAAAATGATGGAAATAAAAAAATTTAAAATAAAACACAATTAATCTAAAAAACTATAAAATGTAATAGAAACTAACCTAAATACTAAAATTTACACCTAAAATACTACCAAAACTTTACTAAAATAACTCTAAATATAAGAGTTATGTTAAACTAAGCTTTATTTGAAAATATATTTTATATACCAAATTAAAGGGTTTTTGAATAAAAGTTAAAATCAAAGATGTCTAAGAAATAAAATTTTCAATTCTTACTTAGAAAATATGTGAATCATTCTCAAAATCAAGTTAAAATGATTTTAACTAAGTACGACTCTTTTCAACTAGACAAATTATTTTTAAAACAAGTCAAAATTGCCCTAGGCCAAAAAGTTTTTCAATACATTTTTGGTTAAGTATTGATATTTTCAAAATATTAATACCCCTTGAAATAAATGATACCAAATTGACTTTTTTAACTTTCACAAAATAAGCTAAGTACCGATCCGGTATCGATACCTTTTGTTTGGTATCGATAAAAATTTTCCTAGTATCGATATTTCAGCTCTAACGATCACTGAATTTAGCATTTATGACAAAAAAATCAATACTTGTTGTTAAAAGTGTATTAAATGCTCTGGTTTTTACGTCCCCAACTACTCTATTAATTATCATAACAACCTCAATGGTTGGAAATCAATTAAGGGTATAAATACCAGCTTCTAAAGATCCTACAATAAGAAGAAAGCATATTCAAGCAAAAATCATCAATCAAACAACCTTTTTGTTCAATTCTTCCATAATTCTCTTGTAACACTTGTTAGCTTTTATTGTTATTCTTTAGCTCAAGTGTATTCTTGTCTATTTGTGCTTAATTGGTAAACATTTTGATCTTGCTAGGATTATTTCTTTGTTTTCTTCTTTGTTATTCTTTGAAAGGGTTTGTGTCTTAAGATTTGGGTAAAAATCTTAGGGGAGTTGTAAGGTTAAACCTTGTCCTCAACGGTTGTACAAATTAGTGAATTTGGGAAAATCCTTAGTTGTGGAAAGCTAAGGTAGTGGAGTTGGCAATTGGGGCTGAACCACTCTAAATTGTTGTGTTCTTTGTTCTATCTTTTCTTTCTAGCTTTCCTAAATTTTTTAAAAGCCAATTCACCCCCTTCTTGGCAATTTTGATTTGATCAATCAAGCTAACAAATTAGTATTAGAGCTGATCTCTAAAATAAGGGTCTCAATTCCTTAATAAACCTTCTTAATTCAATGGTGCTAATTATTCTTATTGGAAGACTAGAATGATGTTGTTCATACAAGCCCATGATCTTACAGTATAGGACATCATCATCGATGGTCCATCTATACCTCAAATGCAAGAAGGAGATATTTTAGTTCCAAAGAGCAATAAGGAATGAAACGAGGAAGATAGGAGAAGCATACAACTTAATGCCAAAACCATGCACACTCTTTTTTGTACACTTGGTCTGGAAGAGTATAGTAGGGTATCATCATGTGCCAATGCCAAGGAAATTTGGCAGAAATTGGAGGTCACTTATGAAGGCACCGATCAAGTTAAGAAATCAAAAGTGGGAATCCTCACCCTCAATTATGAAACGTTCATGATGAAGCCCAAGGAGGAAATCAAAGCTATTTCCAATAAATTCACTATTATCATCAATGAGCTCAAGTCCTATGGGAAGACCTATCCCAATGAATAAGTACTACAAAAAATGCATAGAAGCTTGCCTATGTCATGGGATACCAAAGTTACAGTCATAGAGGAAGCAAAAAATTTGGAAACTCTTTTATTAGGTAAGCTAATTGGTTCTTTGCTCATTCATGAAATGAGGCTAAAATGAGTGAATAAAGGAGAAGAAAATTTGAATAGAAGGTTGGCATTGCCCTCAAGTCCACAATAGAATAAGGTAATTCAAATGATGATGTGGATGAAGATCAAGAGATGGTCATTTTTTGTAAGAAGATTCAAGAGGTTCATGAGGTTCAATAAAGGAAGAAAATTCCAAAAGAAAAAATGAGTCAAGATTGAATCTACCAAGGAGAAGGACCCCATCATATGTTATGAATGCAAGAAGCCAATACACATCAAGTTTGATTGTCCTCAATAGAAGAAAAAAGGGTCAAGCAAAAAAAAATCTTAATGCTCATGTTGCTACTTACAGTGATAAGGATTCATCTGACAATGAAGATCAAGAAGTAGTCAATCTTTGCCTTATGGTCATCGACAACTCTAAGGTAACTTCTAACTCATCCAATTCAACTGCTTATTCTTTTGATGAGTTACAAGATGCGTATGATGAGTTGGGTTTGGAGTTTGAATTAATGGTTTCAAAATATAAAGAAACTATTTCAAAACTAAAGAGGAAATAATTCACTCTCCAAAGTCAAGGTAAAATAAATGATATGCAAGCTAGTATAAATGATTTTGAGAAAAAGAATTTTGACTTGAATAATTTTCTCTCTAAAGTTCTTGATGATCATTAAAATCAACTTGAGTTTCTTAAGAGTGAAAAATCTCACTCTAACAAAGTTTTACCAAAAAGATATTTTAGAGGAGAAAGCTCAAAATAAAACTTTGTAGAAACAAGCTTTAATTTCTATAAACATAAAGGTCCCCAAAATTTTTGCAATGGAAAACTTATTAAAAGTGTATGGGTCCTTAAAGGACTCATAAGTACTCAAGATAAAGACATTCTTTCAAAGTGGATACCTAATGGGACTAAACTAATGCTTACGGACCCAAAATAATTTGGGTACCAAAAATCAAAGCTTAATTCTATTTTCATAGGAAGAGGAGCATTGCTTCAAGGTGGAGTATTCAGTCAAAAACCCATGGTATCTTGATAGTAGATGCTCAAAGCACATGACTAGTGACAAGAGCCATTTCATCAAATTGAAGCCAAAAAATGGAGTAGTTACATTTGGTGTCAACTCCAAAAGGACAATTAGAAGGAATCAACTCTATTGGTACAAGCTTTTTAATTCTTATTGAAAATGTTCTCTATGTCTATGATCCTAAGCATAATCTACTTAGTATTTGTCAATTGTGTGATAGCGGTCTCAATGTCATTTTTAAGTCTAATGGATGTAAAATAGTTGGCATTGTGTCTAATAAGATTATGCTTGTATGACATAGGATAAGAAATATATATATAGTGCATTTTGATGATTTTCATGATTCACTCATATGCCTTGTTGCTAAAAATGAAAATAATTCTTTATTATGGCATAGAAAACTAAGATATGCTAGAATGAGCATATTGCATAAATTAGCTAAAAATGACTTAGTAAGAAGATTGCCCAAAATTGATTTTGAATTAGAAAAGGTTTGTGGTGCATGTGTTAAGGGTAAACATAAAAAAGTTTACTTTAAACCTATTAATGATGTATCAACTAGCAGAGTTCTTCAACTAATTCACATAGACTTGTTTGGTCCTATTAGGACAAATAGTTTGGGTGGAAAACAATATGCTTTTGTGCTTGTTGATGACTATTTTAGATTTACTTGGGCTCTTTTCTTAAGTATGAAATATGAAGCTTTAGAAAATTTCATCACATTTTCAAAAATGAATCAAAATGAAAAAGGTTACTCTATAACTAGTGTTAGAAGTGATCATGAAACCGAATTTCAAAATCTTGGTTTTGAAAATTTTTGCAACTCAAATGGAATTAGCCATAATTTTTCTACACCTATAACCTCTCAACAAAATAGAGTTGTTGAGAGGAAAAAATTGAACTTTAGAAGAAATGGCTAGAATTTGTGAAAATAATTTACCAATATATTTTTTGGGCGGAAGCCACAAACACCGCTTGCTATATTGTAATTAGAGTAATTATTAGGCCTATTCTAAAGAAAACTCTATATGAACTTTTCAAAATAAAAAGTGTAACATTAGCTATTTCATTCTTTTAGATGCAAATGTTTTGTTTTAAATAATGACAAAGGTAACCTTGGTAAATTGATACAAAAAGTGATGAAGGAATTTTTCTTTTCTATTTTTTAAATTCTAAAGCTTTTAGAATATTTAACAGAAGAACTTTAGTAGTAGAAGAGTCTATTCATGTTGTTTTTGATGATTCTAACTTTCCTCTTAGAAAGGATTCTTATATTGATGATGATTTTGTAGAAATTTTTCACAATGATGATAAAGTTGATCCCTCATCAAGTGACAAGATACAAGAATAAACTCAAGATGCTCTAAAGGAGGTTACAATAGAGGAGAGGGAAATCACTCATCCAAGAGAGTTCAACTATGTGAAGGATGGTAAGGTATTGGGAGATCCTCCAAAAGGGTAACTACTAGATCTTATCTTAGAAATACTTGTAATTATGTTGCATTTATTTCATGCATTGAGCCCAAAAATATCAAAGAAGCATTAAATGATGACAATTGGATTTTGGCTATGCAAGAAGAGCTAAACCAATTTGAGAGAATTAAAGTATGGACCCTAGTTGAAAGATCTAGTGAAAAATATACTGTAAGTACTAAATGGGTTTTTAGGAATAAGCTAGATAAGAGTGGTAACATAGTGAGGAACAACGCGAGGCTAGTTGCTTAAGGTTACACTCAAGAGGAAGGAATAGACTATGATGAAACATATGCCCCCATAGCTAGAATAGAATCCATTAGGATGCTTTTAGCTTTTGCATGCTTTAATGATTTTAAATTATATCACATGGATGTAAAAAATTGTTTTTCTAAATGGTTTTATAAATGAAGAAGTGTCTGTTGAACAACCAACCAGTTTTGAAGATCTAAAATTTCCAAACCTTGTTTTCAAACTTTCAAAAGCTTTATATGGTTTGAAACAAGCTACTAGAGCTTGGTATGAAAGTTTATCAAATTTTCTTATTAAAAAAGGTTTTAGTAAAGGGAAGGTTGACACAACACTTTTTATTAAAAGAAAAGATAAGGATTTATTAGTAGTTCAATTTTATGTTGATGATATTATTTTTGGTTCTACTAATGATTTTCTTTGTCAAGAATTTTCTAAGTTAATGTAAGGTGAATTTGAGATGAGTGTGATGGGGGAACTAAACTTATTCTTGGGACTCCAAATCAAGCAAAAGAATGATGGTGTCTTTATCAATCAAGCTAAGCACACAATGGAAATGCTCAAGAAGTTTGGGATGGACAATCTCAAACCACAAGCTACACCAATGAGCCCTTCTACAAAGCTTAACAAAGATGAGGAAGGTAAATGTGTAAATTTAAAATTGTATAGGTCAAGATTGGATCTTTACTTTGTCTTACCACAAGTAGACCCGACGTTATGTTTAGTGTATGCTTGTATGCTAGATATCAATCTTGTCCTAAGAAATCACATTTACAAGCCATTAAAAGAATCTTTAGGTACCTTAGAAACACTCATAATTTAAGCCTTTGGTATCCTAGAGATTCATCCTTTAGCTTGCATACATACTCGGATGCGGATTTTGTAGGTTGCAAATTACATAGGAAAAGCACCTCTGGTACTTGTCAATTCCTAGGTAACATGCTTTGTAACATCCTAAATTAAAGTCTTTGCATTTGATGTGTTTTGTGTATATCCTATGTTTAATATGCTAGTTTAGGGTGTTTTGGGGTCCAGGAATGGCTCAGGGTTAAGCCGAAGCCTTGGCCAATTTTCCCTTTTTGGGGCACTTTAGGGGAGAACTGGATGGGATAGGACTTAAGGGTTGTTGCTTGTATGTTTTAACACAAGTAATATAGTGGTAAAGAGGCAAGGAGGCACCACTTAGGGTTCAAGCAGGTGACGCCTCAGAAGAGCTGGCAGGGAGCAGGTTCGAGTTGTGTGGTTTCCATTTGACGATTTCTGAAACACCCCAAACCCAGCCCACAAGCCCTAACCGGATCTGGCATGCTCCTTGAGTAAAACGTAGTTAAGTCTCGAAATGACATTTTGGAAATCTTGGTGGTTTTAAAGAAAATAGCTTCGAATTGTTCTCAAGTAAAAAACCGTATTGTAATTTAAATTTGTGCTAAAATGATATTTTCATATTTCAAAAAGTTACAAGTTAAAAGAGATGCCAAATTTTAGAGTTCATTATTATTAACTTGGAAACCGTAGGTGTTTGGGTTTCAAAACAATTGATGTTGTTTTACGAAAATTGTTTAATCATTCTGTTCGATATTGTTCACATCATAATAAAAATTTAACACGCATAAATAAAACAGTTAAGTGATAATGGCCTTATTACATCAAAACATAACCCAAAATAAATCAAAATAAACTTGATAAGAAAACCGAAAAATCGAAAATGCATGGCCACCACTAAGTTCCCGCCGACCGGTCCATTTATCGAAAAGCCATCGCAAAATGTTAGCCCACGAGGGTGAGTCAATAGACTCAGTGTAACTACCAACACAGACTCCCAAAACAATCAAGGCATATTAAATCACATAAAACAATTGTAAACAATGATGCAACCCAAACCACCTAGATCCAACCTCTACACATCACCCGTACCTATCGATCACACGTGGGATTACTAAATCGACCCTCCATCCGCTACACACCATCGAAGGCAGTCACTGCAGTCAACTACACATCACCCTTATAATTGTGGCATAGCCACGATAAGTGACAGAGTCACCAGATTCATAATATGTGACATAAGTCACCAGATAATGTGGTAGAAACCACCAGATCACTTCCCCTTTAACATAATCACCCATATGCCCATGCAACATTCAAAACATACATTTATCATGCAATTTACCTTACCCTCAAAATCATAACGGATTTCAACATATTTTCACTTCAATGTTATTAAACAATATTAACGAGTATTAAGGGGTACATACCTGAATTCATTGTACCATTAAATGGTACCCTTAGCCATGTTTATTTGTCACTTCATTAACACATGCTTAACATTATTATTATTCTATTGGGAATTTTAGTGTAGGGTTACACACCTGACTATTCGTAGATCTAATCGAAATATCGAAAATCCTGATCTAATGCACTAGATCCCCTTTCCTACATTCAGCCAACACTAAGAACATTACCAAAGAGGCCATTCGACTATACAGTAAATCCTGAAGGGTTAACGCAACCAAAATCCTTACCTTGCTACCGATTTGGTTACCAACCAAATCCTGAAACTTCGTGATGATCCCCCTTGCAATCGGCTAAGCACTAGTACACTCAATCGGTTAGGTTTTGGCTTTTGAACAAATAAGGAACAGATTTGAGACACTAGAAACCTTACCTAGATTGCTTAGCCAAATCCCGAAGATCTCTTTCATGGTTCGGCCAAAAGAAAAATAGAAATTAGAGTCTTTGACTTTCGGCTCAACAAAGGAAAAAAAAAAGAACTCAACTAATTGTTATCCCTTCCCGAAATCGATTGAACACCTTTGCTTGGAACACAGAGAGATTCGGCCACAACAGAGGGTTGATTGGCTTTGAGAAAGTAACAGAAAAGGAATCGGCTCAACAAGGAGTAAGATGAAATCGGCTATGGAAAGTAAAATATGGAATGGAGAAGAAGGAAAAAAAAAGATATTTGGGACATTAAGAATTTTGGCAATGGTGGAGAAGGATGATGAGGAGTTTCGGCCTTAGCAAAATAAAAGAGAAATGAGGGAGTTGACTAAAAAGAAATTCAGAAATTTCGGCACTACTCCCCCACACATGACCGAATAAACCCCTCCCCAAAGTCCTACTGCCAGCCAACTCTTCCTCTCTCCACCGAATCCCCCTTTTCACTCCTACTTAGCCGAATCTCTAAGCTTTTGACCCAATCTACACTTCATCTATGAAGTGTCCTTGTGCAGTCCAACACTGCCTTTCCTTGCTGAAAAATAAAACTCCAAAATACTTCCCTTGCTGTTCGAACCTAGGCCCCTTTAACACTCCCTGTGGCATCACCTTACAAGGCCCTAAGTGGCGCCTCCTTGCCACCTTACCAGCTTAATTCTTGTGTCTTAAGCCACACAATAAACTCCTTCAGGCCTAGCTCCCTTAGTTTCGCTTTTTAGGCTTAAAAATCCAATAACTTCTAAGGCTCTACCTATATCTCAAGGTTCTTGAAGCCCCCAAAACACATTCAAATCATACTTAAGCATGCAATCACATTCATTTAAGTGAAAATGCATAACCCCTAAATCTCGAATATTACAGTTCTACCCCCTTAAAAATAATTTCGACCTTGAAATTACCTAGCTAAAATAAGTGAGGGTATTGCTGTCGCATTGTTTCCTCTGACTCCCACAAAGCCTCCTCCGATCCATGGTTACGCCATAACACTTTGACCAGAGGGACTGATTTCCTCCATAGCACCTTTACATCCCATTCCAAAATCTGAATCGGCTCTTCCTCATAGGATAGATCTGGTCTCAGCTCCACCTCCTCAGCCAGTATTATATGAGATGGATCTGATCGATAACGACGTAGCATCGAAACGTGAAACACATCGTGCATCTGCTATAACACCGAAGGCAATTCTAACTGATACGCTACTGGTCCAACCCGCTTCAGAATCCGATAAGGTCCTATAAACCTAGGGCTTAACTTTCCCT
This sequence comes from Gossypium rotundifolium, assembly GCA_025506655.1. Taxonomy (NCBI): domain Eukaryota; kingdom Viridiplantae; phylum Streptophyta; class Magnoliopsida; order Malvales; family Malvaceae; genus Gossypium; species Gossypium rotundifolium. The sequence continues at coordinate 133,955,306 of CP106725.1, read as the reverse complement.
TGCGGCCAACTCTCATCACCTTCTTCCACGGCGAAACTTTGAGAAACACCCGATCTCCCACAGCAAACTCTATCTCTTTCGCTTAAGATCTGCATATAACTTTTGTCTATCAGATGCCTCCTTCAACCGTGTCCTAATTACTTTAACCTTTTCTTCAGATTCTGCCGCAATCTCTGGACCCAAAACCTGATGTTCCCCCAGTTATGTCCAACATGTAGGAGTGCGACACTTTCGTCCATATAGCGCTTCGTACGATGCCATCTGAATACTTGCTTGATAGCTGTTATTGTATGCAAATTCTGCTAAAGGCAAGAACTCCTCCCAACTCCCTCTGAAGTCTATCACACAACCTCTCAACATATCCTCCAGCACTTGAATTACCCGCTCAGATTGGCCGTCCGACTGCGGACGGAATGCCATACTGAAGTTAAATCTGGTGCCCAAAGCTTGATGTAATGCTTTCCAAAACCGATATGTAAACCTCGAATCCCTATCCAAGATGATCAACACTGGCACTCAAATGCGACCTCACGATTTCGCCACATACAACTTTGCCAATTTACATGCAGAATAGTCAACCCAAGACCGGTATGAAATGTGCGACTTGGTTAACCGATCTACTATCACCCATATCGAGTCCTTCTTAGTAGGCGTGAGGGAAGCCCACTAACGAAGTCCATGGTAATTCTCTCCACTTCCATTGCTGGAATCTTTATCTACCAAGCAATCTCGACGGTACTTGGTGTTCAGACTTGACTTGCGTACCGTTAAGCACTTCCTATAAATTCAGAACTTCCCACTTAAGACCAAAGCCACCAAACCGATCTCGTAGATCCCTATATAACTTACTTCCTCCGGGATGCATAGCATAAGGGCTACTATGCAATTCTCAAGAATTTTCTCGCTTTAACTCCTCATCCTTCTAATGCGACCTTACCCAAAACACAAAGACTTCATCATTGTTTACATCAAAATTTTCCAATTCCCCATCCTGCACTTGTAGTAACTTAGCACTCAGATAGCCATCTACCAACTGTTTCTCCTTTACCTGACCTAACCACGTCGGCTTCACTTGCAACTCCGCTAGCAAACTTCCATCATCATAAAGGCTCAAATGTGCAAACATCACCCTTAACTTCGACACTACTTTCCGACTTAGGGCATCCGCCACAACATTCGCCTTGCCCAGATGACACTCTATTGAGCAATCGTAATCTTTCAACAACTCCACCCACCTTCGCTGTCTCAAATTCAGCTCCTTCTGGGTCAGCAAATACTTCAAACTCTTGTGGTCCATGTAGATCATCGACCTTTCTCCATACAAGTAGTGCCTCCACACTTTAAGAGTGAATACAACCGCTGCCAATTCTAGATCATGCGTCGGATGGTTAACCTCATGTGGCCTCAACTATCGAGACGCATAAGCGACCACTTTCCCTTCTTGCATAAAAACACATCCCAATCCTGTATGGGAAGCATCACATTACACCACAAAGTCTTTCCCTGCTTCTGGCTGAATCAAAATTGAAGCCTCTGTCAATACTTTCTTAAGCTTCTCAGAACTCTCCTGCAGTTTATCTGCCCATACGAAAGATACCTCATTTCTTAACAACTTCGTCAAAGGTGCTGCTATTGTCGAGAACCTTTCGACAAATCTCCTATAATAGCCTACTAACCCCAAGAAACTACAGACTTCAGCCACAGACTTAGGTGGTTTCCAATCTAATACTGCCTCAATCTTCTGAGGATTCACCTTTATTCCTTCGGCAGACACCATATGCCCTAAGAACGTAACTTCTTTCAGCCAAAATTTGCACTTGCTGAACTTGGCATATAGCTTCTTTTCCCTTATCACTTGCAACGCAACCCAAAGATGCTCATCATGTTCTTCCTCAGACTTGGAATACACTAGGATATCGTCTATGAACACAACAATGAACTGATCCAGGTAGGATTGGAAAACCCGGTTCATCATATCCGTGAACACGGCCGGGGCTTTTGTCAATCTAAACGGCATTACCAAGAACTCATAATGCCCATATCTAGTCCGAAAAGCTATCTTATGGATATCTGCCTCCTTCACCTTAAGCTGATGATATCCTGACCTTAGATCTACCTTCGAAAATACTGCGGCCCCCTTAAGCTGATCGAACAAGTCATCTATTCTTGGCAATGGATACTTGTTCTTGATGGTCATCTTATTCAACTGCTGGTAATCTATGCACATGCGCATAGTCCCATCCTTTTTTTTTACGAATAGAACCAGTGCTCCCCATGGAGACACACTAGGTCGAATAAACCCACGATCGAGTAACTCTTGGATCTGGGCTTTAAGCTCTACTAACTCTTTTGGTGCCATTCGGTACGGAGCAATTGACACAGGAGTTGTACCCGATAGTAAATCAATTTCAAACTCCACTTCCCTCTCCGGGTAACCTGTAGCTCTCAAAAGACATCCACAAATTCCCTTACTGTTCTAACTCCACCTGTAGCTGCTTCCTTAGCCTCTAAGGCACTGATCAACGTCAGAAAGCTACACACCCTTTTCTCACCATTTTCTCTGCCTTAAGGGTAGATACTACATTTGACAAGCAATTCTGTCTCTCGCCCATTACCACAACCTCTTTGTTGTCAGAAGTTCTTAATGACATACACTTAGCAGCACAATCCACATTCGCATGGTACTTCACTAACCTGTCCATGCCTAAGATTAGATCAAATTCCTCAAATGGCAACTCCATTAAGTCGGCTGGAAACTGTGCCCCCTAAACTTCCAAAGGTATTGCCCTAAAAAGTTTGTCTAATACTACTGATTGCCCTAAAGGACTAAGTACAGTCATCTTCCTAGGTATAGTCTCAGAGTTCACATGCAGAGTTCCAGACACCTTACTAGCAATGTATGAATAAGTTGACCCAATATCTATCAACGCAATAAAGGGTAATCTAGAAATAAGGAACATACCCATTATAACATCAGGTGTGTCACCATCCTCCCTCCGACGAACTGCATACACTAGACCCGGCTGTCTCACCTCCATGTTACCAACACCTCTGCCCGGTGTTCCCCAACCTCTTTCAGAACCATTACCTCTACCAGCTAGACCACGACCCCGCGGTGGCTGCTGTTCACCTCTTCTAACCTGATTAAGACCCTGACCTATTGGTCGGCTCCCATCTATTTTTATAGGGCAGTCCCTAATCATATGATCCTTGGACCCGCACTTAAAACATCCTCCCGTCTTCTTCCAACACTCTCCTAGGTGCATCTTTCCACACTGAGCACAGGTACGGTACTGTCCTCCTGTAACAACTTGCTAACCTCGCGACCCATCAACTTTAGGTCTCTTTTGGACATTCCCAGATGACCCTGATGATCCAAAACCTCTCTTTTGTCTATTCTTGTCCGCATTTTGCCTTACAAATTCCTTAACCCCTTCAGCTACCTTAGCCTTTTCTACCAACACGGTAAACTCCTGCTCCTGCTGTGGAGCGATCAACAATCTCAGGTCATCCCTCAGTTCGTCCTCAAACCGGACACATTGTTCATGCTCCGTAGCCAAAATACCTCGAGCATATCGGCTCAACCTTAAGAATTTTACCTCGTGCTCCGCTACGGACTTATTCCCTTGAACCAGCCTCAGAAACGCCTTCCTCTGCTCATTAATATAGCCGGTCCCAATGTACTTCTTTTGATATGCCACCTTAAAATATTCCCAAGTAAGATTATCTGCTGCAGCACCATCTCGAACCATGAGCCACCATTGGTATGACTCATAGCGGAGAAGCGACACCACCCCTTTTAGTTTCTCCTCAGCATTCAAGTCTAAATCGTCCATAATTCGCTCTCGTCACCTCCAACCAATACTCAGCTGTATTGGGTGCCACACCAGATATACCTCGGAATACCTCAGCTCCACTGGCTCGGAGTCGCTCAGGTACAGACTTTCGAGCTCCCATACCACCACCTACTCCAGCCACCCTCTCAAGAACTCATAGCATCACCTGTGATACTGCATCATCCCCGTCTGATCCTGATATTCAACACCAGCAGCTGGTGGTGGTGGCATTTCATTCTCGGACCCTTGATCAGACCTAACGGGTTCTGATACGATCATTTGGCCTCTACCACGGCCACGCACATTACGACCACGTCCTCTAAAACTCATTCTTTCTAGTTGCATTTATCTGATTAAGAATTTTATGAATCATTATTTCTTTCCACTGATTTATCGCGAACAGTCTTATGTTTAATAGTTCTAAAAGTAGTTCTTTCAATTTATACACACACACAGCCTCAAGTTCATTCATTCGATCATCAACATTCATGAACTTATGCTCATTACGTAAAAGTGTTGTGGTTGTCATTGTTGTTTATTTTCTACTACCCAAGGGTATTTTCGTAATTTTATCCTACAGGGGTATTTTCGTAATATTTCCAAATCAGGGTATTTTGAAATTTCGTAAAATAGAGGTTCTTGGGTATTTTTTGCAAAATAGGAATATTTTGATAGGAAGATTCAAGGGTAATATGGTAATTTTATAAACTGAGGGTATTTTTGTAATTTTATAAACCAGGGGTATTTTGGTAATTTTGCAAAATATGGTTCCAGGTGGTTTCACGAAATAAGGGTATTTTGGAAATTTTCAATTCGGGGGTACTTCGGCAACTTTCCATACCGTGGGTATTTTGGAATTTTTTTTCAAGTCAGGGGTAATTTGGTCAACTTGCAAATCAGGGGTATTTTGGTCATTTTTCGAATCAAGGGTACTTTGGTAATTTTGAAACCAAGGTTTAATTTTAAGGTTGTACAAACAAGGTGACTGGTCCCTTTCGGGTTTTAATTATTGAATTTAGCCTGTGATTAAGTCCTCTTAGTTAGAGTGAACCATCACTACGCACCAGGTAGGATTCGAGCGGAGAGGAGGTGAGTCACTAGGACTGCTTAAATACCAAGCTCCCCCTGAATCCAATCCTAGACATGCGCACAATGGTTGCCACACCCTTAACTTAGCGACTCACTCACAGGTTTATTTGGTTAGACTTTAAATTTTATGCAATTCTATGTTGGAGTAAGCTAATCCTACGGTTCATTAGCTCCTAGTCTACTAGCCTACGTCCCCTTAATACCCATATACAAATCACACAACGGTTAGGGGTACTTACCTGGTGGACTACGGGCCGGAGACTCAGGTGCCATGCTAGAAAACCTGTTCATTCTTTAATAAAACTCAATTTCAAAATAAGAAAAACGTTTTGGGCCCAAAAGCCCTCAAGGTCGAGTTTTGAACCGGGCTCTAATACCAAACTGAAACACCCTAAACCCGACCCACAAGCCCTGACTGGATCTGGCATGCTTCTTGAGTAAAACGTAGTTAAGTCTCGAAATGACATTTCGAAAATCTTGGTGGTTTTGAAGAAAATAGCTTCGGATTGTTCTCAAGTTAAAAACCGTATTGTAATTTAAATTTGTACTAAAATGATATTTTCATATTTTAAAAAGTTACAAGTTAAAAGAGATGCCGAATTTTAGAGTTTATTATTATTAACTTGGAAACCGTAGGCGTTTGGGTTTCAAAACAATTGATGTTGTTTTATGAAAATTGTTTAATCGTTCTGTTCGATATTGTACACATTATAATAAAAATTTAAAACGCATAAATAAAATAGTTAAGTGATAATGGCCTTATTACATCAAAACATAACCCAAAATAAATCAAAATAAACTTGATAAGAAAAACCAAAAAATTGAGCTGTGCATGGCCACCACTAAGTTCCTGCCAATTCCGGTCCATTTCTTGAGTGCCATCTCAAAATGTTAGCCCACGAGGGTGAGTCAATGAGACCAAAGTGTAACTACCAACACAGACTCCCAAAACAATCAAGGCATATTAAATCACATAAAATAATTGTAAACAATGACGCAACCCAAACCACCTAGATCCAACCTCTACACATCACCCATACCGACCGATCACACCGTGGGGATTACTAAATCGACCTTCCATCCGCTACACACCATCGAAGGTAGTCACTGCAGTCAATAGTACATCGCCCTTGTAATTGTGGCATAGCCACCAGATAAGCTGACAGAGTCACCAGATTCATAATATGTGACATAAGTCACCAGATAATGTGGTAGAAACCACCAGATCACTTCCCCTTTAACATAATCACCATATGCCCATGCAACATTCAAAACATACATTTATCATGCAATTTACCTTACCCCCAAAATCATAATGGATTTCCACATATTTTCACTTCAATGTTATTAAACAATATTAATGAGTATTAACGGGTACATATCTGAATTCATTGTACCATTAAATGGTACCTTTAGCCATGTTTATTCGTCACTTCATTAACACATGCTTAACATTATTATTATTCCATTGGGAATTTTAGTGTAGGGTTACACACCTGACTATTCGTAGATCTAATCAAAATCTCGAAAATCCTGATCTAACGCACTAGATCCCCTTTCCTACATTCGGCCAACACTAAGAACATTAGCAAAGAGGCCATTCGACTATACAGCAAATCTCGAAGGGTTAACGCAACCAAAATCCTTACCTTGCTGCCGATTTGGTTACCCATAAAATCCTGAAACTTCGTGATGATCCCCCTTGCAATCGGCTAAGCACTAGTACACTCAACCAATTAATTTTTGGCTTTTGAACAAATAAGGAATAGATCTGAGACACTAGAACCCTTTCCTAGATTGCTTAGCCAAATCCCAAAGATCTCCTTTATGGTTTGGCCAAAATAAAAATAGGAATTAGAGTCTTTGACCTTCGACTCAACAAAGGAAAAAAAAAGAACTCAACTAATTGTTATCCCATACCGAAATCGATTAAACACCTTTACTTGGAACATAGAGATATTCGGCCACAACAGAGGGTTGATTGGCTTTGAGAAAGTAATAGAAAAGGAATCGGTTCAAAAAGGAGTAAGATAAAATCGGCTATGGAAAGTAAAATATGGAATGGAGAAGAAGGAAAAAAAAAGGATGTTTGGGACTTTAAGAATTTCAGCAATGGTGGAGAAGGATGATAGAGGAGTTTCGACGTTAGCAAAATAAAAGAGAAAGGAGGGAGTTGAGTAAAAAAAATTCAAAAATTTTGGCACTACTCCCCTACACATGACCGAATAAACCCCTCCCCAAAGTCCTACTGCCGGCCAACTCTTCCTCTCTCCACCCAATCCCCCTTTTCACTCCTACTTAGCCGAATCTCTAAGCTTTTGACCCAATCTACACTTCATCAATGAAGTGTCCTTGTGCCATCCAACACTGCCACTCCTTGCTGAAAAATAAAACTCCAAAATACTTCCTTTGCTGTTCGAACCTAGGCCCCTTTAACACTCCCTGTGGCGTCACCTTACAAGGCCCTAAGTGGCACCTCCTTGCCACCTTACCAGCTTAATTCTTGTGTCCTAAGCCACACAATAAACTCCTTAAGGCCTAGCTCCCTTAGTTCCCCTTTTTAGACTTAAAAATGCAATAACTTCTAAGGCTCCTACCTACATCTCAAGGTTCTTGAAGCCCCCAAAACACATTCAAATCATACTCAAGCATGTAATCACATTCATTTAAGTGAAAATGCATAATCTCGAATATTATAATTTTTTTTTTTTGACACCAAGGTGAGGAGAGGTGGTTTCAGCTTAGACTCTGGTAGATGAGTGTTGAATGGGTCAAAACATTTGAATGATGGGAGGAGAGAATTCAAGGAGGGGGAATCGGTCAATATTTTTCAAAGAGAGAGTGGAGAGTGAATGGTGGAGAGAATCATGGGATTGGGAGAGAGGAGGAGAGTTTGGCAGACTGTGGGAAGTGAGGTGTGTGTGTGTGCGGATTAGTTGTTTGGGTGGGTGGCTGAACTTTAGATGGTAGCACCTAGGGGGTGTGTTGAGCATTTTGGCTAGCTAGAAAGCACTTAAAGCATCTTTTTCCTCATTTCTTAATGTTCAAAACCGAAACACCCTCACACCATTTTGTTTACTTTTTCTTTTCCCTCAATTACCAAAACTGAAACCATCATCTTGGCTATCACTTTTGGCATTTATTCAAGAGATCGAGCACTCTATTGTTTCCTGCTTAGCCGAATCTTATTCTACCATCCACCCTTCACTTTTGTTTTCATTTTCTTTAGCCACTATCTTCAAGTCAAAATCTTCTAAAGCTACCCCTCCTGCTGAAACTCTGTCATCGTCTCCATCCTTCTCTTTAACACCTTAGCTGAACCTTTCCTGGTAGATAGCACCTCTCTTCTTTATTCTTCTCTTGATTCTTTAAAAAGAAAAGCCGAACTTATCATCTTTTCTAGATAGTGTTGTTAGCCGAATCTCTTTGGTATTCATATCCATTCATTTGATCCTTGTTTTAGTGGATCGATGTTACTCATCTTCCTCCACCTCCAATCGAATTCTCTTCTGATCATGGTAAGTATTTCCCTTTTAGTTTCAATTCACTTTTCTCTCTTTTCTGTTTGAAGGCTGAAGACATTAATCTTATTCTTTGATTCTTGGTCAATTTAAGGGGGCTTTGTTTTCGCGTTCATCCGCTTCTGGTCTGCGTTTCAAGTGTGTTAAGGGATATTCGATTCTAGTTGACTAAGGTATTCAATCGGTGCAAGATCCAAGTTTTTAATCTCCAGGATTTATCGATCTAGGTAAGGAACCTTAGCCCTTTGATCGTCTATTCTCATTCGTTTCGATTTCAATACCTTAATTAGGTCTAGTGACCAAGGTCTTTTTCATGGACTCAAATGTCAGCCAAGCGAAGGGAGGGGTTGGACCCTTGATCCCAGCCCCTGAGTTCAAGAAGTGTACGGTGTCTGCTGTTCAAGATTGGCCACTGGGTTGTAGGCCAGATTCTAAGTAGAACAGTAGGTAGATAACAGTGGTTCCTGCTAGTGATAATGGCAGTATAGATAACATAGTGCTGCTTGTAATCAGGTGTGTAAAACTTCACACTTTAATATTAATATGTGATACTAATCGTTTAGGGGCTGAAAAGCAGAAGTGATTATATGGATAGTCATTATATCTCTATGGGTATGGTTGAAATACCAGGTAAGTACCTTATTGTTATGTATTAGGTAATAAATGTATGCTATAATGATACTGTTCTTTAAATAGCATGATACTTTCATTTGGTTTACATATGTTACGCATGGGTTGGATATGATGTAAGGAGGGGAAGTGCTTAAGACTGTCACTAGTGGTTTGGTACCACAAGTGGGTTGGCCCCACATTCTTGATTATGTGACTAAGTCTCAGTGGTTTAGAACCACCAGTGGTTTGGTACCACATGCATATGATTTCGTGACTTGTCCCACTGGTTTGGTACCACAGTGGGTTGGCCCCACATACATGATTATTAGGGATTGTCACTAGTGGTTTGGTACCACAAGTAGGTTGGCCCCACACAGGATATTTTGTGACTCTATCACCAGTGACTAGGTGCCACATAATGTGTGTAGCGGATGGAGGGTTGATTGTAGAAATCCCCACGGTGTGATTGGCTGGTACGGGTGGTGTGTAGAGGATGGAAAATCTAGGTTGGGATGGGTATACTGCATTCATATGTGTGTATGTTATTTTGACTGGGCTAAGGTCCAATATGTTATTGTGGGCCTGGAGCCATTTATGTAATTTTAATGGGGATTTACACACTGAGTCTTGGTGACTCACCCCCTCTGCTTAACCTTGCAGTGATCGGTAAGACGCGACTTGGGAGCCGAAACAGACTCGTGGAGGCCATAGCATGTCATTTTTCGTAAACTCAATTTCTTTCTTAAAATTGCTTTAATTTGGGGATTTTAGTTATTGTAATAAGGCCTTCTTAAACTGATATAGGATGGCACCCAATGAATTAGTGGAATTGAAAGCTCAAATTCAAGAACTTTTAGATCGAGGTTTTATCCGATCGAGTGTATCACCTTGGGGAGCACCGGTATTATTCGTTAAGAAGAAGGACAGATCAATGCATATGTGTACTAATTACCATCAGTTAAACATGTTGACCATCAAGAATAAGTACCCGCTGCCGAGAATTGATGACTTGTTCGATCAACTGAAGGGGGCTTCAGTCTTCTCGAAGATAGATTTGCGGTTAGGTTATCATCAGCTTAAGGTCAAGGAGACGGGCACTCATAAGACGGCATTTCAAACTCACTATGGCCACTAGGAATCCCTAATAATGCCATTTGGTTTGACCAACGCACCAGCAGCATTTATGGACATGATGAACCGGGTTTTCCAACCCTATCTAGACCAGTTCGTCGTAGTATTTATAGACGATATTCTGGTTTATTCAAAGTCAGAGGAGGAACATGATTCGTATCTTCGTGTGGTTTTGGAAATTCTGAAGGAAAAGTAATTGTTTGCCAAATTCAACAAGTGTGAGTTCTGGCTAAAAGAAGCTACCCTTTTGAGTCATGTTGTGCTTCTTTGAGGGATTAGGTTGACCTCTAAGGTTGAAGTGTCTTTGGATTGGAAGCCACCTAAGTCTGTGGTAGAAATTAAGAGTTTTCTTGGTCTAGCTGGGTATTATAGAAGATTCGTTGAGGGATTTTCCTTGATTGCAGCTCCATTAACCAAGTTGTTACGGAAAAGGGTACCTTTTTTTTTGGACTGACAAGCAACAGGAAAGTTTTGAGAAGTTGAAGAGGATTCTGACGGAGGCTCTGGTGTTGATTCAGTCGGAGGTTGAAAAGGAGTTCATGGTTTATTGTGATGCTTCACACACGGGTTTAGGATGTGTGTTGATGCAAGACGGAAAGGTTGTTGCGTATGCGTCTCGACAGTTAAGATCGCATGAGTTAAATTATCCCATACATGACTTGGAGTTGGCGGTGGTAGTTTTTGCTTTGAAGATCTGGAGACATTATCTATATGGGGAGAAGTCCATCATTTATACAGATCACAAGAGCCTAAGATACCTTCTCACCCAGAAAGAGTTGAATTTAAGATAGAGGAGATGGATCGAGTTGTTAAAGGATTATAACTGCTTGATCGAATACTATCCAGGTAAAGCTAACGGGGTGGCAGATGCATTAAGTCATAGGGTGATCTCAAATCTGAGGGCAATGTTTGCCCATCTTAGCCTGTATGATGACGGGAGTTTATTAGCTGAGCTTCAGGTGAAACCGACGTGGATAAATTAGATCAAAGAAAAGTAGTTGTTGGATGATGTCTTGAGTGCTCGACTACTTCAAGTAAAGAATGGTGAGGCAGAGGATTATAATCTGAACAAGGATAGGGTTCTGTGTTTTTGTAAGAAAGTTTGCATGTCGAGGGATGTTGAGTTAAGGCAGATGATTCTCCAGGAAGTGCATAGTATCCTATACGCTATGTATCTTAGAGGGAGTAAAATGTATCGAGATTTACGAGAGCAGTTTTGGTTGCCAAGTCTGAAGCGGGAGGTAACGAAATTGGTGAGTAAATGTTTAACATGCCAACAGGTAAAAGTAGAACATTAGTTACCTTCGGGATTGTTGCAGCCGGTAAAGATTCCATAATGGAAATGGGAGAGGGTCACAATGGACTTTGTTAGTGGGCTACCTCTCACACCTACTAAGAAGGATTCAGTTTGGGTAGTTGTTGATCGTTTGACAAAGTCTACTTATTTCATACCGGTGCGTGTTGACTACTCTCTACAGAAGCTGGCTAAACTGTATCTAGCTGAGGTTGTGAGGTTGCATGGGGTACCAGTGTCTATCATATCAGACAGAGACCCTAGGTTTACATCGTGGTTTTGGAGAGCATTGTATCAAGCACTAGGCACAAGACTGGATTTCAGCATAGCTTTTCATCCACAGACTGATGGTTAGTCTGAGAGAGTGATTTAGATTTTGGAGGACATGTTGAGAGGTTGTGTTATCGATTTCAATGGTAGTTGGGAAAAGTTCTTACCGTTAGCAGAATTCGCATACAATAATAGCTACCAAGCTAGTATTCAGATGGCGCCCTATGAAGCATTATATGGGTGAAAGTGTTGTACTCCTGCTTGTTGGACAGAATTGGGTGAATGTCAGATGTTGGGTCCAGAATTGGTTTCTTAAACGGAAGATAAGGTTAAGTTAATTAGGACGCGATCAAAGGAAGCTTCAGACAGATATAAGTCCTATGAGGATCTGAAGCGTAAGAACATAAAATTTATAGTTGGTGATCGAGTTTTCCTAAAGGTGTAACCATGGAAGAAAGTACTTAGGTTTGGACGGAAGGGTAAGCTAAGCCCCAGGTTTATCGGGCCTTATCGTGTGTTGAAGCGTATGGGACCAGTAGCCTATCAACTCGAGTTACCTGCAGAGTTAAGTCAGATTCATGATGTGTTTCACGTTTTGATGCTTAGACGTTATCATTCGGATCCATGTCACATGGTGTCAGTGGAAGAAATCAAAGTAAGGCATGATCTATCCTTTGAAGAGGAACTAGTTCAGATTTTGGATCATGATGTTAAAATTTTACATAAGAAGACGGTTTAATTAGTTAAGGTGTTGTGCCATAATCACGGTTCTGATGAAGCTACATGGGAACCAGAGGAAGCGATGCGATAGCAATACCCTCAACTCTTTTGATCAAGTAATTTCGAGGCCAAAATTATTTTAAGGGGGTAGAATTATAAGATCCTAAATTAGGGGCTTTGCATTTGATGTGTTTTGTGTATATCCTATGCTTAATATGCTAGTTTAGGGTGTTTTGGGGTCCACGAATGGCTCAGGGTTAAGCCGAAGCCTTGGCCAAATTTCCCTTTTTGGGGCACTTTAAGGGAGAACTGGATGGGATAGGACTTAAGGGTTGTTGCTTGTATGTTTTGACACAAGTAATACAGTGGTAAAGAGGAAAGGAGGCGCCACTTAGGGTTCAGGCAGGTGACGCCTCAGGAGAGCTGGCAGGAAGCAGGTTCGAGTTGCGTGATTTCCTTTTGAGGATTTCTTTTTGATGCCATGGTGAAGGAGAGGTGGTTTCGACTTGGACTCTGGTAGATGAGTGTTGAATGGGTCAACACATTTGAATGATGGGAGGAGAGGAATTCAAGGAGGGGGAATCGGTCAACAATTTTCAAAGGGGGAGTGGAGAGTGAATGGTGGAGAGAATCATGGGATTGGGAGAGATGAGGAGAGTTTGGCCGAATGTGGGAAGTGAGGTGTGTGAGAGTGTGTGTGCCGTTTAGTTGGTTGGGGGTGGCCAAACTTTAGATGGTAGCACCTAGGGGGCGTGTTGAGCATTTCAGCTAGCTAGAAAGCACTTAAAGCATCCTTTTTCCTCATTTCTTAATGCTCAAAACCGAAACACCCTCACACCATTTTGTTTACTTTTCTTTTTCTCTCAATTACAAAAACTGAAACCATCATCTTGGCTATCACTTTTGGCATTTATTCAAGAGATCAAAACTGGCACTCTATTGTTTCCTGCTTAGCCAAATCTTACTCTACCATCCACCCTTCACTTTTGTTTTCATTTTCTTTAGCCACTATCTTCAGTCGAAATCCTCTGAAGCTACCCCTCCTGCCGAAACTCTGTCATATTCTCTATCCTTCTCTTTAACACCTTAGATGAACCTTTTGTGGTAGATAGCACCTCTCTTCTTCATTCTTCTCTTGATTCTTTAAAAAGAAAAGTCAAACTTATCATCTTTTCTAGACAGTGTTGTTAGCCGAATCTCTCTTGTATTCATATCCCCTCATTTGATCCTTGTTTCGGTGGATCGACGTTACTCATCTTCCTCCACCCCCAATCGGATTCTCTTCTGACCGTGGTAAGTATTTCCCTTTTCATTTCAATTCACTTTTCTCTCTTTTCTGTTTGAAGGCCGAAGACATTAATCTTATTCTTTGATTCTTGGCCGATTGAAGAGGGCTTTGTTTTCGCGTTCTTCTGGCTTCTAGTCTGCGTTTGAAGTGTGTTAAGGGATATTTGGTTCTAGTTGACTTAGGTATTCAATCAGTGCAGGATCCAAGTTTTTAATCTCCGGGATTTGTCAATCTAGGTAAGGAACCTTAGCCCTTTGAGTGTCTATTCTCATTCATTTCGATTTCAATACCTTAATCCGGTCTAGTGACCAAGGTCTTTTTCATGGACTCAAATGTCAGCCAAGCGAAGGGAGGGGTTGGACCCTTGATCCTAGCCCCTTAGTTCAAGAAGTGCGCAGTTTCTACTATTCGAGATTGGCCACCAAGTTGTGGGCCAGCTTCTGAGCAGAACAGTAGGCAAATAACTGTGGTTCTTGCTAGTGATAATGGCGACATATATAGCATAGTGCTTCTTGTAATCAGGTGTGTAAAACTTCACACTTTAATATTAATATGTGATCCTAATCGTTTGGGGGATGAAAAGCCGAAGTGACTACATGGATAGTCGTTATGTCTCTATGGGTATGGTTGAAATACTAGGTAAGTACCTTGTTGTTATGTATGAGGTAATAAATGTATGCCATAATGATACTGTTCTTTTAAATAGCATGATACTTTCATTTGGTTTACATATGTTATGCATGGGTTGGATATGATGTAAGGAGGGGAAGATCTTAAGACTGTCACTAGTGATTTGGTACCACAAGTGGGTTGGCCCCACATTCTTGATTATGTGACTAAGTCTCAGTGGTTTAGAACCACCAGTGGTTTGGTACCACATGCATATGATTTCGTGACTTGTCCCACTGGTTTGGTACCACAGTGGGTTGGCCCCACATACATGATTATTAGGGATTGTCACTAGTGGTTTAGTACCACAAGTGGATTGGCCCTACACAGGATATTTTGTGACTCTGTCACCAGTGGCTAGGTGCCACATAAGGTGTGTAGCGGATGGAGGGTTGATTGTAGAAATCCCCACGGTGTGATTGACTGGTACGGGTGGTGTGTAGAGGATGGAAAATCTAGGTTGGGCTAGGTATACTGCATTCATATGTGTGCATGTTATTTTGACTGGGCTAAGGTCCAATATGTGATTGTGGGCTGGAACCATTTATGTGATTTTAAGGGGGATTTACACATTGAGTCTTGGTGACTCACCCCCTCTGCTTAACCTTACAGGTGATCAGTAAGACGTGGACTTGGGAGCCGAGGCAGACTCGTGGAGGCCATAGCATGTCATTTTCTCGTAAACTCAGTTTCTTTCTTAAAATTGCTTTAATTTGGGGATTTTAGTTGTTGTAATAAGGCCTTCTTAAACTGATATTTCGGTTTTAATAGTTAGCATTTACTTATGCTATGACATTAACATGTTTTCTTTTAAGCTGAAAGTAAACTAAAGTTTTCTAAACAGCAGTAACATTAAACGATCATTTTCCCACAAGTGCTAACGAAGATAACAAGTTAACGATTGATTAAACTCGGGAATTTATCTTAAGCTACAACCCACTGATTTCAAAACATCACCTAAAACAAACAAGAAAAAAAAATAAAAAGAGCTACAAACTTATGGGTTTTCATCAAAATTTCAAAGTCTTATTACAAACCTTTCTCTGTGACACACTGGATCTGGTCATAACATTTAGGCCGGGTTTGGGGTGTTACATGCTTGTATCATGGTTTTCAAATAAACAAAATAGTGTTGCCTTGTCCACCACCGAAGCAGAATATATTTTTGACGGTAGTTGTTGTGCTCAAGTTTTATGGATGAAACAACAACTTATGTATTATGGAATTGATGTAGATACCATTCCTATCAAGTGTGGCAATACTAGTGCTATTTGTCTCACTAGAAATTCCATCCAATATTCTAGAATTAATAAATTGACATTAGACATCATTTCATTAGAGATCATGTCCAAAAAGGAGAAATAGATCTAGAATATGTAGACACCTTAAATCAATTAGTAGATATTTTTACAAAACCATTAGACAAAGAAAGATTTTGGACACTTAGAATAGAATTAGGTATTACTACCTTGCCTTATTTTTGTGTTCAAATGAATTTTAGTAGTTTGTTGTTTTAAAACTGTTTTATGACTTAAAATTGATTGCAAAAGTATATATGCATGATTTATATGGCCCTTGTATGCAAAAAGTCAGGGGGATTTTTCATATGGATAATTTTTCTATTTTGACCTTATTGGTCTAGCATGATTTACTCTTTTGATGCTCTTGAACTTGCAAAATGGACTAAATCTTGTTAACTTAGTCCTCTTTTTTTTTTTTTTTTGTCTAATTCTATTTTCATGAATTCTATGCATCATGCTTACATTGTATGTTTTCATGCATAAGAAACCATTAGGAATGAAATTAGAGTCATTTTAGGACCTTTAAAACCCTTTTTAACCTAAAATTCTCGTTTTTGTATTTTTCCTGCACTTATAAAACAGAACTACAATTTGGTATCGATACCATTTAAAAAATATCAATACTTTTATAAAAATATCGATACTCAAAAAAAAATATCAATACCTCGGGACTTTAAGGGGACCTGCACCGTGGTTTCAAAACAGATTCCAAAACCCCAATAATTTTTTTTCTTCTCTTCTCCAAAAACCTCTCATCTCCTATCCAATTTCTTCAAATTTCTTATCAGATCTAAAAGAGTTTGTGAGTCTAGGAAAGTTGATATAGCCATGTTAGAAGGTATTAATTTTTTCTATCTTTCTATTTTGCAAAATTGGGGTTGGATGGATTTTCTTAACATTTTATCGACGACTTACTATAATCTTGTTCGAGCGCTTTTCTCTAATGCCAAACTTGAACACGATGAGCCCAGCAACACCATCATTACTATCACTTTATTTTTAATGAAAACCCCTATCCGTTTAACGTTAGAAGAGTTTGAGATTATCTTTATTTTCCTTCCGGAGGTAACTTTGATGAAAAAGGACCTTTCAATCTCACTCTTTTTATTCAGTCCAAATCGACATATTAACTTATCATTCATGATCTTGTCCTTCATTTGATCATAAATTAGAACCTACTCCCCATTAAGAAACATGTTAAGCTTCAAAACATCGATTATTGGTGGTTCGATTCTTTCCATACCAATAGGCATCCTGACCTTGCCCTCATCATGTTTAATGACATAACTAAGGCTATCAGGAAGGATGAATCACCCTTCCTCCACTACACCAAAACAGACTTTTAGCGACGTTTTTTTTTTTTTTAATGGCTTTTATAAGTGCCACTAATAGTCTTTGCGGCGTTTTTAAAAACGCCGCAAAAAACACCGCTAAAGAAAGCGCCGCAAAATTTAGCGGCGTTTATGGGGAAAAACGCCGCTAAAAGTCACTTTTCCCACAAACGCAACTCAAAGTCTCAACTTTTAGTGGCGCTTTTCCCACGAATGCTGTTAAAAGTGAAGACTTTTAGCGGCGCTTCTACCACAAACGCCGCTAAAAGTCTTGGCTTTTAGCGGCGCTTTTCCTACAAACGCCGCTAAAAGTCTTGACTTTTAGTGGTGCTTTTCCATAAACGCCGCTAAAAGTCTCGTTACTTTTAGCGGCATTTTTCCCACAAACACCGCCAATTTGCACAGTTTTGCAATTGTCAATTTCTCCATTATCCTACCCTTCCTGCATTAAAACCAACCAAAAACAGATAATTTCAACCCAAAACAGCAAATATAGCATTTAAATCTCACCAAAAGCATTAAATCTAAATGATACTTCAAATTTAATAATCGATATGTGATGTAAATTAATAAATGATGTATAATTGAAACTATTCTTACAACAATGTTAAATGTAATAATGTTAAAAATAATATTACAAAGAGAAACTAAGGGACTAAGATGGCGGCTTCTACTACTGCTGAAACATCTGCATCATCTACTGAAGCTGTAGCTGGAGCTCATCGTATTTTTTGCTCTGCTCTACTGCCATCGCTGCCGCCGCTGCCTTCCTCACTGCTGCATTCGCTCGTAGTTCTTCATATTTTCTTTCAACCTCAGCAATTTGCTGAACCGTGCTCGCTTGCATCTGAGATATTTGGTCTTTTAACCTCTGAACTTCTGCTTAAGCTTGACTACCGGAAGGCATGTACTGGTGGGAGTCGGATCCAAAATATTGGGTCAGGGTAACACCAGGTCCTTGAAAACTCAATTGACCATACCTTTCAAGACCCAAAACATCAGTAATAAAAAACAACAAATGTAGTAAATATTTTAAGCCAAAAAAAAGTAAATGTAGCATAAAAATTTCGACCATACCTTTCAGGACCCAAAACATCAGTAATAATTCTGTTCTTGATATTCTCAAGATTAACAGAACTATCACTTGAAGCAGCCGCTTCATACTATGCCTTCTTCTCCTTTAGTTTCTCCTAATAAATCAATTAAAAAGTTAGAAACAAAATATACAATAAGAATGAATGCAACAAAACTTAAAATTATTAATTTAAAACTACTAAAGAATAATTAAACTATTATAAGTAAACATTATAAATATTATAATAAATCAAATTTTATTAAGTAAATATACCATAATCTCTCCAGCTTCGGATGTCATCGGAGACCCATCCTTCTTCCTATGCGTAATGTCAAAAAGATGAACGCGTCCAACTTTTTGACCGGTGGAAACTTCCTACAGTGTAGTAGTAAAAATATAATTTAATAGTATAAAGTCATTAATATTTGATGTAATTAATAAATTATAATACCTCACCCTTAGCTTCTGAAGCAAAACTTCTAACCTCGCTGCAGCGTGAATTTTTGTTTACGCCACCGCTTCGTTCCAACATGCTCACAGTCCTACATAATGAAATTATTATTACGTATATAGTAAATACTATAAACCAAAAAATTTATAAGAGTTTAAAACTAGGTAATACCTCTCCTTTCTTTGAGTTCCAAAACCTAACTGCATATTCCCATTGATACCTCAACATTCTCGGCGGGACATTTTGCAATTTATCCTCGAGGCTTATTTCTTTCTTAAAATATTCTTTTTTCAGTGTGCTTTTATGGTCTCTCCATTTTTTCCCCAATGTCTTCTTTATATAGTCATCGGATACCTCCAAAGCAAATCTCTCCTAAAAAACATAAGTTTAGAAAGTAAATATAAATGAAACTTCAACCAAAGTATTATAAATTACATTCACATTTTGTTACCTTAATGTTATCGAGAGCTTGATTTTTGTTTGCATCAGGCATGTGATGCCATGACTCGTAATTGATGGGCAACATATTTGCATTCCGTACAATAATGCCCATATAGCCTGCTAGAAGTCGAGCTTCAGGGCCAACAGGCTGGCCATGACTGTTTCTTCTTACTTTCACACGCTTGATGAGATTTAATTCATATAAATCTCTAAGCAGCGTACGTCTGCGACCTCTGCGCGTCCCACCATTCTTAGCTGCACAATGATATATTATTGTTATATTAAAATTGAAAAATGAGTCAATAATAAAAGTCAACATGCATGTAAAATAAACTTAACATTACTTTGTAATTCTACAGGCTCATCATCTATGTCAGGCACACTCGAGGATCTAACAATTTTTTGGTGTTCACTATTACCCTTTTCGAAATTTACATTATTCTATACAATATTTAAATCTCGCAATCTTCTTCTACTTATTTTTCCTACAACACACATAAAATAGTTGAAATTTTAGTGACAAATGAAAACAATAATGGTACATATAAAATAGTTAAATTATATAAAATGACCAAGATTAAAATTATAATATTACATATAAATAAAAAAATCGTAAAATCTTACTACATCATAATTTGTAAATATCTTCGTCCACGTCCTGACGAACCCATTGAAATTGTGTACTAGTACTAGGGATATTTTCATTTAAGTTTTGTTCTGGAAAAGGCAGAGTTTCTGATCATTCGACGATGTCATCTCTACTTCCATTGCCCATGTCAAACAAGTCTCTAGGGGTGTTTTCAAGTACAACGTACCAACCCTCATCAGTTGGATCTTCCGAGTAAAAAACTTGTTTCACTTGAGAAGAAAACACATACGGCTCAGCTATTAGTTGTTCTCCGGTGTGAATCAATCGAGAGAAATTCACCATTGTAAAACCATATTGATCGTTTTTAATTTCGCGAGCCGTATTCACATCAGCCCAATCACCTTGAAATAAGACAGCTTTCCATTTGCAGTAATAATCCAACTCAATGATGTCAATAATAAGTCCGTAATACTCCAGATTCCCCTCGATAGGATTACTATCCCTAGCACTAGCATAACTTGTAATTGAAGAATTAACAACAATTCCACAATTTTGGATTCTCCTCAATCTCTAGCGATACCTTGTATGAAATATGTATCCATTGATGAGGAAGGCACTATATCTTTTCACTATTCTGTTTGGACCTTGTGAAAGCCATTTAACTTCGTCATTTACTTCACTCTGACTCCAAACCTATTGAATCGAAAGTAAATCAAGTAATTATAAATGTTATGAGAAAACATTATTACTTGTCAATGAAAACTTTAATTGCATACCGTTTGGCTTAACCATTCATGAAATGATTCTGTGAACAACTTATTAATTTCTCGTTGTTGTAATCTTCGGGACCGTGAGCGAGCTCTCAATATTTGTTTGTACTCACTATGCTAAAAAAAGGTTTACTTTGTTAGAAGACAGACAAATTATAATTGATGAATATTTATCAAATTCTACAACTTACTTGCGCAATGGTTCCATTGAATCGTGATGAAAAAGAACGTATCGATGTGCTTGGACCCATGATCTATCATCTAATTCTGCAATTTTGACTTTTCCGATTGGTTCTCTAAAACTTTGAAATAATTAAGTTTCGGCCAAGTTATGATCTGTGAGCCCAGCATTTCTACTTGGTCTGTTCATTCTTATTTCAACATCTTCCAAATAACTTGAACAGAAAGTCATACATTCCTCTCCAAGTAGCCTTCGGCAATTGATCCTTCCGAATAACGTTTATTGCGGCAGTAAGACTTCAATTTGGATAGGAACCTAAACACGGTATAGAACATTATCAAAATTTGCAACTAAAGGCATTTAGGTGAATGAAGGAATAATTTACAAATAAATTAAGACCTTTCAATAGGATACATCCATCGATAGAAAACGGGTCCACCAAGTATTGCTTCACAAGGGAGATGAATTAACAAGTGCACCATAATTGTGAATAAGGAAGGCGGGAAGATCTTCTCCAGATTATATAAAGTCAATACGGCTGGATCTTGTAGTGTCTCAAGTTCTTGAACATCCAAAACTTTGCGACAAATGCCTTTCATTATATTGGACATTACATAAGACGTCACTTTTTTCAACATACAACACCACATAGCAACTGGCAGTAAGTCTTGCATCAAGATGTGATAGTCATGCGATTTTAAGCCATATAGTCTTCGATCTTTAAGACTCACACAACAAGATATATTTGATGCATACGCATCCGGGACCTTTATATCCTTCAACACCATACAGAACATTTCTTTCTCCATCTTCAACATTGAAAAAATAGCAGGCGGCAATCGATATTTCATATTCGAAAGTGCTTGGGGATAAAGCTCATGTCGAATTCCCATGTGGACTAAATCAAGTTGACTCTGAAGATTATCTTTCAATTTTCCATCGACATTCAAAATAGTCCCAATGATGTTCTCGCAGACATTTTTCTCAATGTGCATGACATCAAGATTATGGCGTAAAATCTGATGCTCCCAATAAGGCAACTCAAAAAAAAAACTTCTTTTTCTCCACAAGTCCGCCTCATTAGGATCATCCTCTTCATCAGATTCGTCATCAGATTCATCCCTTGATCTTCTATTTCTTTGCATGTTGGCCGGTTGATTCATCTTCCCATAAATGAAATTCATATCTTTCACCATGAACAATATTTCGGATCCACCGGTCTGCGAAGGAGCTTCTCCAACTCTTTCGTACCGTCAAACTGAGTACTCTAAAATCTAAATATATGATTTTCTAGTAACCATCGACGATGCCCCATGTAAGAGAACTTCTTCCCACTCTATAACCATTGCGAACATGTTTGCGTAGCACAACAAGGACAAGCATAACGTCCCTTGGTACTCCAACCAGATAAATTAGCATAGGCTGGGAAGTCATTAATAGTCCACATCAAAGCTACACGTATATTGAAGTTCTCCTTTCTCAGTACATCGTATGTCTCAACACCACCCCATAATTGTTTTAACTCTTCAATAACCGACTGCAAATATATTTCAATATCATTCTTAGGCCCTTTCTCTCTAGGGATAATCATAGACAAGATAAATGATGATTGTTTTATCCAAACCCATGGAGGTAAATTGTAAGGAACAAGCAACACAGGCCAAGTACTATACGCAGTGCTCATGATTTTGTAAGGGTTAAATCCATCAGATGCTAGCCCCAGCCTCACATTCCGAGGATCGCTTGCAAAGCTTGGAAATTTGGAGTTAAATGATTTCCAAGCTAAAGAATCTACAGGATTTCTTAACAATCCATCATCGATTCGTCCATCATAGTGCCACGTCATTGACTCGGTTGTCTTCAACGACATGAAAAGCCTTTGAAGCCTTGGTATTAGCGAAAAATACCGTAAAATCTTAACTGGTTGCTTCCTTGAATGTGTACCATTTTCATCCTCGTTACCATCCTATGTATTTCCATTCATCCAACAGGATTGACCGCATATATGACAGCACTGTTGGTTTTTCCGGTCGCCCTAATACAACATGCAGTCATTTGGGCAACTATGAATTTTGTTGTAGCCAAGGCCCAAATCTTTGATCAGTTTCGTCATGTCTTTGGAAGATTGAGAGATTTTTGCAAATGAGAACATTTCTCTCAAAAACTCTAACAACATTGTCAAAGAGTTTCCAGTCCACCCTCCCAAACATTTTAGGTGAAAAAGACAAATACAGAAAGACAGTTTTAAAAATTTAGATCCCTCATATAGTTCTTCTTTCATTTCACCAAGTAACGAGTAGAACTTCGCCACTTCTTCATTTGGCTGATCATCGAATACACTTCTTCCCCTTTCGGTGAAAGTATTTCCACCAAAATTGTAATCATCGGTTACACCCAAGTCATGCGAAAATGATTGCAAACCATCACCGAGCATATTAAATGCATCCCGCAAATGTCATTCATGTCATCTTCTCTAACATTCTGATTGTAAGCACTATGAGGATAACCCAGATTCATCGATGAAGAGGCTCCACTAGATGTACACTCTCCATGGAAAATCCATTTTTTATACCCCCGAACAAAGCCATCAACAACTAGATGTTCGTAGGCAACTTCACGATAATGCCAATTTATATTGCAACATTTCTTACACGGGCAAAGAATCATATTCTCTTGGCTTGCATTTTGAAATTCAAAATTTAGAAAAATTTCTACTCCATATCGATAGCCGTTGCTTACCCTTGACAAATTCAACCAAGTTCTATCCATTTCGTAGTTGTTGAAGTCTAAAATTGATAGTAAATTACACGGGTAAGTTGTTTATCTATACATGTATTATGTAAGTTATGAAGTTTGATCTTAAAATTATGTAAGTTATGTATTATCTAAGTTAAATAACTTGATGAAAGCTATGAAATTTGATCTTTAACCTATGTATTATGTATTATATATTATGTAAGTTATCGAGTTATGTATTATGTAAGTTATCCGAGTTATGTAAGTTATGTAAGTTATGTATGTTATGTATGTTATGTAAGTTATGTATATTACGTGAGTTATGTGAATTATGTAAGCTACTTAAATAATGATCGTTATTATTATATTGATAAAGAAAATTATAAGTTTTAAAAATTTAAAAATATTGAATATTAAAATCTCATGAATGTAATTGAAAATTTTTCATTTATAATTGCCACGGATCCAATGTCTTTTGATAAAGCTAATTATGTTTTTACTATTTATATCATCTCTCTACTTTTAATGTTAAATCAATTTATGTAATATTTTTAAAATACCACTTAGGATCTATGTATAAAGCAAATGAAAAATATATATCGCCTTTCTTTCAAGCATTTTAAAACGATTTTATTTGCTTATTCCACTTTTAATTTTAAAATTTACCAAAATATTTAGATTAATGCTATTATTATTTAGATTAAATTAAAATAATAGAGAAACTAAATAAAAACTAAAGAAATTAATATTTAAATATTTAAAAATAAAAATGAAGTCATAATTTAAAATAAATATGAAATGAAAATAGTGTTTTACAAAGTATTTTAATCTTTGTTAAAATAGTATTTTAAAACAATTAAAAGAATATTTATAAATTGTTTTACAAACAATATTAAAATAGTATTTTAAAATTAAAAACAATATTATTGTAAATAGTATTTGTTAAACAATGTTTTTAAATATAAAAATTTAATTCAAAAATGTGAGAAATTAAATGTTACAATTTAAAATGCAAATACAAAATTTGATCGTACCCCTATTATTTCTTTCATAATTATAACAATTACTGAATCTATAATGCAATCATATTTGCTATAAATTCGGAAAAAGATTTTTTTAAAAAAAGTTATGTAACATATCAAAATTGGGCCTAGTAGGATTGGGCCCAATGGGCCTTGGGCGTAGGACTGTTTACAATAATTAAGAATAAGAGAATGGCGTTGTTACAAATTAGACTTATTGGTTAATTGGATTTGGAAGGTTACGAGGTTTCTATGAAGTCTCGGGTTCAAGTTAGGCCATAGGAAGAATTTTCATTTTTGGACTTTTAGTAGATATGGATGGTGGAAGTAGGACTTAGGAATAAATGGGTGCAGTTAGGAGACACAAGAGGAGCTTGTGGCTTAGTGGCAAATGGTGTGAATTGGTTGATGGGAGAATTAGGGTTCGAATATCATGGAAAGCAAGGGAGTTTTTTTTGCCAAAAAGGAGACGAGATGATAAGGGGACAAGTGGAGGGATTCATGGAGCAAATCATGGAGATGGAGAGGAGATTGAGGAAGAAAATAAGGCTAGGTGGACTTTTTAATAAGGCAAGGTGGCTAAGGAAATATAGTAAAAAAGAATGGATGGAAGGGAATCAAAAGAAAAGGGCAAGTAAGGGGAACATGTGGCCTTTTTCAAGGGAAGTGTTATGGAAGGTATGATTGGCCAACTTTTGACCATTATGGTCATGTATGTGGACGGTTTTGGGGGAAAGGGAGGTAGCTGAATTTTGCTTGGTCATTTGGTAGAATTTTGGTATTGTTAGGCAAAAATTACTTTTGCACTAT
Source organism: Gossypium rotundifolium (assembly GCA_025506655.1). Taxonomy (NCBI): domain Eukaryota; kingdom Viridiplantae; phylum Streptophyta; class Magnoliopsida; order Malvales; family Malvaceae; genus Gossypium; species Gossypium rotundifolium. The sequence continues at coordinate 133,930,169 of CP106725.1, read as the reverse complement.
TTTGTGTTTTTCTCCAAACTCCTTCTTTTGCTTTGTGCCGAATTTACAAGCCATTAGTGAGCATATTTTCTTCACTTCTTCCTTGGGTGCCGAAACCTTAATCCATCTTTCACCATTCTTCTTGTTGCCAAAATACTCACATTTCTCTTTGGTTCATATCTCTTTTGGTGTTGACCGAAACACTCCAAACACCTTGATACATCTTCTCCTTTCTTTTAATCATTTCTACTCATTTGTGTTTACACTCACTCGTTTGATCAATCGAGTCATAGTGAAAGGCCGAAACTTTGACTCATCCATAGCCATTGTACAATCGTTAGAAATCAAAACTAATATCGTTAAGGTAAGGGATTCATCATGGTTCTTTTTGGATCTTTTCTTTGACTGGTTATTTTGCTTAACGAGATAGTGGTTGTGACTAATCGATTATATTTTTAGGGACTAAATCGATCGATCTATCCCTCGTAATAAGAGACTCAGATTGTTGGTAAGTGATATAGATTGTTAATCAATCAAAATATTTGGTTGAAGTGGTAAATTGGGTTTGGACTAATTGTTGACCGATTATACTTTTAGGTGCCGCGAAGAGTATCGTGTTACGGATCCCGTAATAAGGTGTGTAATCTCATACCTTCCGTATACTTATCTGAAATGGTGTGTAATCTCACACTTCTCTGAAATTTTGTATGAAATATTATGTGAATTGGTCAAAATACCGAAGAAAACCAAAAACCGGCATCTGTAATCACTCGGGCGTTTGTATGATCGTAGTGGTAATTATATTTTGTAATAAAACAGTTTCAGTTAGAAACAGTGATGTGTATTTTAAAATTACAAAAAAAAAAAGAAAGGGAATTAGATAGAGAATGAGATATAAAATAAAAGCTTACTGTGTCTATTTTGATAAGGAAGAAACGGAGAAGGAAAATAAATTTTATATTCTGAGATATGTTAATTTTAGTGAGACTGGTTCTGAATGACTTTGTGGTTCCCTGATCTGTCTTGGAAAAATCATATAAAATTGTACAAATTGAATTATGGGATATAATTTATATGTATGGATTCCTTTGTGAGCCTATTTTCAACAGAAACAAGTGGGAGCAGTATATGAAAACCTTACAGTGAGATATTTGAAATTAAGGAAGGAGAGGTCAGAATCGTTGGACAGTGAAACAAGGGAAACTTTAAGGAATAAACTGTACTAAATGGTTAAGCCAAAAATTCTGGAAAAATTGTAGTAAGAATATATATGAGTCTAGTTTCAAGTAAAATTTACGGATTTAGATTTCGAGTTTCCTAACTCAAGTTATAGTCAATTTAGTCAGTATGACGCAGATGGACAGTTTAAATTTTTATGCCCAAATTAGTAGTTAAGTCGGATTGCGAAATTACCAAATTACCCTTAGTGGGTAATATTACCAATTCTGAAAATGCCCTATGGGCGAATGCCCCTTAGTGGGTAAGATTATCGATTATCGAAATGCCCTAAAGGGCTAAAATACGATATTCTTGAATGAACTGAATTGACATATTGCCTTATGGGCCGATTGGATATATTGATTAATAGGCCAGTATGATATTTTGCTATATGGGCCGATCTGATATTTTGCTATATGGGCCAATTTGATATGTGACTAAATGGGCCAAATTGATATGTGACTAAATGGGCCGAATTGATATGTGACTAAATGGGCCGAATTGATATGTGATTAAATGGGCCGAATGGGTATGTGATAAAATGGGTCGATTTTATATATTACTCTAATGGGCCAATTTTGCAAAGTGTTATTGGGCCAATTTGTTTGTCATAAATTTTTGAATTTTTAATTATTGTTATTATATTTGTAAATATCATGATTTGATATGTATGATGCATATACATGAATTGCATGGGATGGGATAATGATGAAGAGAAGTTTTGGTAAATTTGCTACATAATTTTGGTGGCTCTGCCACATATTTGGTGACTCTGTCACAATCTGTCTGGTGGCTATGCCACGTAAATTCTGTTATTCTGGTGGCTTGTCCACAAATAATTTGATATAAATGGCTTAATGCCTATGTTTGGTGTGTTGACGGGGTGGGTGACTAAAGCTCCCCACAGGTGTGTTGGTTGGTACGGGTGGTGTGTAGCGGATGGAATACTAGGCTTGGTTTGGGAATTGCATTTCATATTCATGTTATACTCATTACATTATTATTATTATTATTGTATGTGGGTTTAGGCCCAAATAATTGCTTAATGAGATTTTGGCCCAGTGAACAACGGTAAGGGGATTTCACACTGAGTTCTTGTAACTCACCCCCCTTTTCTCTTAACCCTTGTAGGTAATGCTTAGTGACGTGGACTTGGGCCATGGATGACTCGGTGGAGGCCATACTTCGGAAATGGTTTTTATTGAACTTTAGTTTCCTAATTTCGTTCACTTTAATATTCTTACTATTTTGGGTTTATTTTGTGTTGTAATAAGGCCTCGGAATATTTTATTTTGCTTATGTTTTTGTCGTGCTTAGTATTATGCTTGAATTGTTTTTAAACGGAATTTTTCTAAAATCTTAAGTAAAGGTTTTCCAAAATAGATTAACAAATGATTTTCATAACAAACTTTTACAAATGGTTTAACTCGAAATTCTCTTTCAAATTATCGACGACATTTTCAAAAGTCACGGTTAAAGTTCACTACCTTGATTTTCGACTCATCAATTAACCTCTCAAAAATACTTGTATTTTATCTACGTTTCCGCAATGTTTTCAAAAGGTTTCTTCAACTCTATTTCCAAATGTCATATTTTCGTAAATCGTTTATTTCAAATATGTTTTCACAACCAAAAAGGTTTTTAAAGATAATTACGTTTTCAACTAGATAAAAATTGCTTAAGTGTTTTGAGTTTTAACAAAAAGGCTGTAATTCTCAAACAAGTTTTTAACAATCGCAAAAACGGTTTTATAAGAGCATTAGTTCAAATTTATTGATTTATCAATCAATCTTCGAGGTCAGTAGTATTTTATCAAATGTCTCAAATCAAACTTTTTTCTTGATTTTAACAAAACTTATTTTAGTATGAACCCCAAATCCTTTATATGTTTTCTTCAATGTGACACACCAGATTCGGGCCTAACTTTTGGGCCAGGTTTGGGGTGTTACAAAGTAAATTATATATCAATACATTTTAATGAAAAATACTATCAGACTGATTTAGAATTGAATTTTAAAATTTTGAAAAAAGTAAGAATTTGTTGTTTCAACAGAATTTCAGAAATTAGGAAAATGTGAAACACCCCAAACCCGGCCGATGCGTTATGACCGAATCTGACATGTCACATGAGAAAACATTTTAAATCCTTTTGATTCGTACTAAAATAGGTATTGATTTGTTAAAATCAAGAAAACAAATTTGATTTGAAATATTTGTTAAAATACTATTAACTTTGAAGATTGATCGATAAATCGATAATTTTGAACTAGAAATTTTATAAACCGTGACTTTTGAAAATATCGTTGATATTTTGAGAGAAAATTTCTGAGTTAAAAATATTCGTAGAAGTTTGTTATGAAATCCATTTGTTAATCTATTTTGGAAAATCCTCATTTAAGTTTTTTTGAAAAATTCCCATTTTAAAATAACTTGAGCAAAATATAAGTACGTCAAACATAAAGCAAAATAAAATAATCCGGAGGCCTTATTACAACATTTAACTCAAAATAGTAAAGTAATAAAGTGTATGAAAAAGAAATCTAAAGTCCAAATAAAACCATTTCAGAAGTATGGCCTCTACAGAGTCATCCATGGCTCAAATCCACATTACTGAGCATTACCTGCAAGGGCTAAGGAAAAGGGGTGAGTTACTAGAACTCAGTGCATAATCCCCTTACCGTTGTCAACTGGGCTTGAACCCATTTAGCAATAACTTGGGCCAGAGCCCATTTAGCATAATCTTGGGCCTAAGACCATTTATAAAACAGAATATATATACATATGTAATTATGTGCAAAGTATGCAACCCAACCCATCTTAATAATTCATTCGCTACACACCACCCGTACCATCCCATCACACCTGTGGGGATCAAGTCAACCCACCCCGCCAAACACACCAATAGCAGGCAAGTTGTCATTTATAACAAATTTTGATTGTGGCCAAGCCACCGGAATCATAATGAATCATATTAACAAACATTTTTGTGGCAATGCCACCGGAATCACTTCTCTTCAACATTTTCCCATCCCATTCAAAATTATGTAAATGCAACATACATAGTAAATCATGATATTTACAAATATAAACAACAATCATTAAATCAGAGATTCATTACAAAAATTCAGCCCATTATAACACTTTGCAAATCGACCCATTAGGGCAAACTATCAAATCGGCCCATTAGGGGCATTTTTGTAATTCGGCCCATTAGGGGCATTTTCATAATTCTCACAGTTAGAGGCATTTTCATAATTCGGCCCATTAGGGGCATTTTCGTAATTCTCACAGTGTTAATATCGTTTTTGACAAATTTATCAAAATAGTGTAATTTAGGCCAATTTTCCGGTTTATGCCATATTACGATTTTAACCATAACGATTTATTTCCAATATGATATCGAATCTTAAAACCCACGAAAAAACGGTGTGAGATTACACACCTGATTACAGTGAGTACTAGGCTGTCTTGATTGTCAAACCTATGATATCATAACACTCGATTAATCAACATACATGAATTTATTAATCTAACTCTAAAATAAACGATCTAAAGTGATTACCCTTAGAATCTTGAACGACCACAATTTGTCGATTCTCCCCGGATGATGGTCCACAACCCGGTGGAAAATCCCGAACCGCCGATACTGCCCTTCCTTTGAATTTAGGAGTAGAGATCGTAAATCTGCTCCTTTCACGATCTCCAATAGCTTTTCCTTTTGATTCGATACCACTAGCCTCCATCGGATAAAATCTTAGTCAAAACAATATTACGATATAATTATAGATTGTCTAATGACAAAAGGTTCGGCTTACCACTATAATCGTATGATCAACAAGTGGGTAGATCGAGCGATTGAGTCCCTAAAAATATAATCGATTAGTCACAACCATTATTATCCCGATAACAACTTAAACGAATAAAGAACAATTTCAAATAATCCATGAAGAACTCTTTACCTTTTCGATATTGGATCCGATTTCCACCATTTGACTTAAGGCTAGAATGATTCACGGCCACCCACTTAGAACACTACGAAAAAGAGGGTGATTAAGACATAAAGGAGTGGAAGATAACACCATTTCGGTTAAGATCAAGATTTACAACCGAATAGTGATAAATACCTATTCGGCTAGATAGAAAAGAATATGAACATAGAAAAGAATTCACTTACCGATTTAATCAAAGAAAAGAGTGTCAACCCAAATGAGAAAGAAATTATGAAGGAGTTATTCTAGATTGAGAGGTTTGGCTATGGAGGAAAAATGAACAAGAATAGTTTTAGTTATGAGAGTATGGATTAGAGAAGAAGAAAGAAGGATTGAAGAATTTTGTGAAAGAAAAAGAAAAGAAAAGTGGAGAAGGTGTGCTTAACTAGTTTGGTTTTCAAGAAAAGATGAGTGAAACAATTGGTCACAATGGTTAGGTGTTTTCGGCAAGACAAGAAAGAAAAGAGAAAATGCTCACTATTGTCTTGAAGTTGCAGCAATGAGAGGATAAGTTGGAGAAAAGAACAAAAAAATGCAAAAGGAAGTTTGGCCTAACAAGCACCAAAATTTCTACCTATAGGCAAAAGAAATTCGGCTACCCTCTCCGTATACCAAAATCGTGTATACCTTGACAATAAGGTCAAAAATTGGCCAACAAAACTTTCCAAAACATCACCCATGAAAAAGGCCAACATGTTCCCTTATCTTGCCTTTTTCTTTTGATTTCTTTCCCTACCCTCATCCTTTCCTTATTTCCTTAGCCACCTTGCCAAAATTAAAATGCCCACCTTGCCTTATATACCACCTTGGCCGACACTTAGGGAAAGAACACAAAAAAATAGTCAAAATTTTGCACCAATTGGGATTCGAACCTTTTCCCTTAAAGTCCTTCATGTGGTGCCATATCCCCTTTACCATATGCTCATTTATGCTAGCAAATTATTCACCTATTTCCATAAGCCTTGATGCCACTTACTATCTCTCCTTAATAGGCTTAAACAAAAAAATTTTACTATGGTCCAAATAAACCCTAAGCCTTCATAGAACCCCTAAACATACACAATCAATATTTTTAACTAGCTTAACGCAAAAATAATGCAACACATAAAATTCTAAATTTTAGGATGTTACAAAATGAATTGCTAGACTTACACTGATGCATGTTTCAATAGTTATAATTTGTTGTCTTGTACATATATGCAAGCTCAAAATTATTATTATTTAGGATGATCAGTATTCATCCTTTTTACAGAATCACACGAAAATCCAGTTTGCTCAATTCAATGAGAAATTAAACCAAAGCAATTAGGGAGAGAAATTAATAATATTATACCAGTTGTAACAATATAATAAACAACAACATATTAAACAGAATATATAGCAGTTCAAACAATATAATAAGCAGCAATTTGGACAGAAAATTTTTAAGATTCATCATACGTGGCATTGTTACACCTAGGGAGGATTCGTTATATCTTACAATGAGATATAAGGCAACCCGTTAGGTTTCCAGCCTATATACATTGAATCTTTTTTTTGACAGTGTAACATCCTGAAAAGGGCCTATGCATTTTGGCCAAATTGTGCGAAAAAGACATGTTTTATGTGTTTTGGAATAAATTTGGAATAATTTTGAAACACGAGAATGTATGGAAATGTTACGTTGGAAATAGGAAAATGACTATTTTGGAAACCTCGCAAATTAGGAAAGTGAACATTTTGGAAACCTAAGTAAATTAGGAAAGTGAACATTTTGGAAACTAAGCTAAAAGAGGAAAGTAAACATTTTGGAAACTAAGCCAAAAGAGGAAAGTAAACATTTTGGAAACTATGCTAAAAGAGGAAACTAAACATTTTGGAAACCTAGGAAATGTCAAGTTTACAGCAGTCACTGAAAATTTTTGGAAACTTAAAATGACCCCAAATGTCAATTTTAAAGTTCAAAGGGAACTTAGGGCGGTGACCCTAAAATATAAAGTATGTGAAATTTGACCCATTAACGGACTTGGAAAAGTGGCTCAAGATGCCACTTAAGGCCTCGTGAAATGGCCCACATGCAAGGGTGTTGGGCTTGAGTTCGAGTCACATAAGAAACAAATAAAATAAGTTTTATTTTGCTTCTAGAAGCCCAAGAGGTGGACGGCACAAGGCTTACAAAAGAGGAGTTTCACTCTCTTTAACACTCGGCTAATTAGAAGATCATAAGGACTCTTAAGGAAAAGTTTAATTCTCTTTAAAATTCGCTAAATAGGTGGATAAATGAAGAATTATTCTTTAATTAGGAAAATAAGGAAGAGTTGTGGCCAAGTTAAGGATTCTTGGCCTAGTAATTTCGGCTATAAAAGGATGAGACTAGGGCCATTCATTATTCATTCTCCTCTCTCTTTTCCTCTGTGAATATTCTTCTTGAGCCTCCATTCTTTTCTTCTTTTCTTTTAGCCTCCTAGCCGATTTCTTCTAAGCCTATTATTCCTCTCTTCTTTCATCTTTGAAACCGAATACATAAGGGAATCATAGCGATTGTTCATCAAGTCTCTAAGCCAATCTCGAAGGTTGAAGTGAAGTTGCAATCGATTCCTTCAAATAAGGGTAAGATCCAAGTTTGGTTTCCATTCTTTTATATTTTAGACTTATCAAACTCTAGGTCTAATCCCATTAATGTTCATGGTTGCAAACTTTGAAGAGATCTTTGGGATTTACTAAGTGTAGGCTACAAGGAAGGAGAAGTTCTTTTCCAAGGTACACTATAGGCAGCGTGTTCCCTAGTTATTCGGTGAGTTTGGATTTAAAATCCACAAGGTAAGTGTCTATAGCTTTCGGCTAAGGCCTATTTTGATAATTAGATCTAATTCTTGTTTGTTTAAAAGCGAAACTAACCCTCGATGAGATTTAGTGCTTGGCGAATACAAGGAGGAACATAGTATAGATTTGGGATTTGATTAGTATTGAAATCGGCAACAAGGTAAGTTTTAAGAATACTAATCCTACTAGGATTTGGATTTATGGTCAAATGGTTTTTTTTATTATTAAAGTAGTAAGTGATTAATCAAATGTAGGAATTGAGATCTAAAGTAATAGATCAGGTTTTCGAGATTTCAAGGAATTGATAAGCAAATCAGGTGTGTACCCTACACTAAATCTTAATAGATTTATGGGTTAAACTTGATATATGTGTTAATATGAAAGTGTAAGAATATGGCTAAGGTACAGTGTGTACCCTACACTAAATCTTGATAGATTTATGGCTTTAATTCATTATATGTGTTAATATGAAAGTGTAAGAATATGGTTAAGGTATCGTGTGTACCCATACTAACCTTCGATATTTCATATGGCTATTATTTTAATATATGAATATGTATAAGAATGTGAATGTGGCTAAGTACCACAAGCGTGGTAAAAAGTACCTGTGCACGTTTCCTACTACGATAGGATTGTGAAATATGTTATTTTATAACATGCGAATATATGTATATGAACATGAAATTAAGTTATGCATAATATATATATTTTTGGGGCATTCGGGATTTATGTGAAAGGGAAGAGTAGGTGTTGACTTGGTCTCACCAACGAAGGTGTTGACTTTGTCTCACTAATCGAAATATGGTGACTACGGTCACATTATTTGAATATGGTAACCGGTTACATTATCCGAATTTGGTAACTCCGTTTACATTATTTGAATATAGTGTCTAATGACACAACGTATATGGGCGATGAGCACGTCATTGCATCAATGACGCGCTTCGATGGTGTGTAGCGGATGGAGGTTGACTTAGTAGTCCCACGGTGTGCGGATGGTACGGTGGTGTGTAGCGGATGGCTATATAGGTTTGGGTTCGGGTTTGCATCATTATCTTGCATTTTATATGAATATGATATGTATGGTGTGCCTATTTCTATTATGTTTTGGTGTTGGTTACACATTGAGTCTATCGACTCACCCTGTTGTGGAACATGTTTGGTGATGAGCAATAATGGATCGGACTACAGAACTTGTGGTGGCCATGTTCAAACGAAGTTTAATTTTATTTGAATCTTTATTTTATTTTAAGTCTTGTACAATTTTATTTTGGGTTTCATTTTATATAATAAGGCCATCGTGACATTTTATTTCGCTTTAATTACTATGTTATGAATTTAGGGCTTTACAAAGAATAAGCCCATTTAATTTAAAATAAGTTTAAATATTTTGCCACCAAAACAAATGGTTTTTGTTATAAGATAAATTTGTTTTCAACTCGAGCCCAACCCACAACAAACTATCTTTCAAAACACACGTTTTCAAAGTATTCGAATGAATTTTGAATCGGGTTACTTGAGGAACATACCGGATCCGGTCCATTCTCGGGTAAGTGTGGTGTGTTTCGAACGACAATAGAACAAACAAAGATATATACCAACCAAGTAGGATAATAAACCACAATTTGGACAGAAATTTTTTAAGATTCATCATACGTGGCATTGTTACACCTGGGGAGGATCCGTTATATCTTACAATGAGATATAAGGCAACCCGTTAGGTTTCCAGCCTATATACTTTGAATCTTTTTTTTTTTTGGAGAGCAGTATAACAAACAGCATATATACCAACCAAGCAGGATAATAAACAGCAATTTGGACAAATTCATCATGATATAACTGTTACTGATCTGAATTTTGAACTAAAACGTACCTTAATAATTTCAAGAAGATGGTATACCCAACTCTCACCAGGCTGCAGTCAGAAATACAAAAGATTAATAATCTTGACTAACAATTGGATATCTAATTTTCTATCAAATGAATATAAATCAGCAAAATGAATATAAATAAGAATAATAATAATTTTATACCTGTTAAGTTATTACCACCAAATCCAATCCAACGATTCTATGAAGCAATAGGAAGCGATGGCGAAATACAAACAACATATGAATTAACAAATGCTATTGATTAATTACAAAATGCTATTTACTAAAAACTAATACTCAAATTCTTTGATTGAAAGAAAAATAGTCAATTCAGTAGTTAATCTAAGTCCTCTTCAATTCTACTCACTTTCAAAGTACGAGATACCTTTCTCAATACAAATCAGAACAAATACATTTATTATTTATACAAGGTTACTTGTTAAACATAAATTGAAAAAAGTAATATGAAATTTTATACAAATATATGTATATGTATTACACATATATTCAAATTAGTATTTTATTTTATATCACTTTTTTAAATACCTATTACTTTTATTATACATACACATATGTATATTGTGTTCATATTTTAGTTTTATTATATATGTTACTAACTATTTTTACTTTTTTTAATAATTTTATAATATTTACAATTTTTAATTTATATTTATAATATTCGAATCATATATAGAAGAAACTTTATACATACAAACATCCCCATTGAGTCAAACTTGACGATCACATGTCTAGATTCATTTTATATGTAAATTTTAAAAAAATAATCTTTTAAGGATTTTAACTTTTTTTTATAAATATATGTTAGTAGGGCATGCCATGTCAATATATTTATTTTCGTGGTATCATGTGTTAGTTTATCATTATTTATGTTAACTACATCAACATCTATTAACAGTCAAATTAGTCAACAATTATTTTCGTTACTGAAAAAATCTAATTGATTTTTTTTATCACTAAATGCTTATATAGGTACATTCTTCTCTATGGCGGCAATTGATATTTTAATTTTTTTTATACGGAGTTTTTAAATCAGTGTATTCGTCTATATTTTTATAACTGTATTTGGATAGAGAATACAATCTTTTGACTTGTGCTTTCTGCATATTAGTAGAAGTGTCATAATGTCACCAGAAGCAAAGCAACCAAAAAAAAAAGTGATCTTAACCCTAACATACCAACTCGGGATCTCTAGGCCAATTCAACTTTGCAAATAATCAACCTTCAGTCCTAGTTTTAATATGCTCTGCCACTGATCAAAGTGTTCCCCGGAATGTGCAACAGAAGTTACATGTTAGTAGAAAGCACATAAAATCTCGGAAGCACATACACAAAAATAGGTACAAAGATGTGGCACGTCAATTTAAAAAAACACACTAGGTTATGAAAACTATAATATAATATATACATATATGTGTGTGCATATATATTATGTGCTCTTATTGATTTTGAATGAATATATATGGAACAAGCCCTCAAAGTTTAAACTTATTTGATAACTTTATTCTTTTTTCTGATATGAGGAGAAGGAAGCTATGTCCATGCTTCATAGCATATTATATATCCCACACCTAAGTGCAGACTAAGATATTTGACTGACCTTAAATAGATGGCAAGGACATCATGTCGTACAACATCATATAAATCTTGAACAGCCTTAACTGGACCTTTTTCATGCTCCTATTTCAGCTTGATTCTGTTTAAGCCACAATCAAAACAAATGAAAGAAATAAATATAAGAAATCCAACAACCAATCCAAAGAAAACTGAAACATAAAGAAAATTATCCAATTTCATACTACCTATTCCTATATACAGATACAGAATTTTATGAGAAACATGGAAGGTAATATATAAAGATAACGAGAAAATCCCAAAGACATGTTCACATACATATTACACTCCTACCCTTACCAACAACTTACTGTTTAGCCTCTTCCTTTGAAATTTGTATAGAGAAAAATCATGATGCAGGCTTTTATAAACAAGTCATTTTCAGTTTGAAATTAGTATATCAAAGATGAGCAGCTGAAAGACACATTTTCGCAAGGTTTGTTTAAAAAAAAAAAAAGGAACAAATAGGAGGTGAAACCAGCAGAGCTCCAATTTAGGGTTCAAGCACCTAAACCAGGCAATTCACCTTTTTTTTAACATTTAAACATTAGATTTAATATTAAAAGATATCAAACATTGTTTATAATAAACAAAAAAATATGCATTTAGTTACCCTAAGGTCATTAATATAATTCTATGAGGTTGTCGGTTTAAATTCCATAACTCACAAAAAAAAAAAATTGAAATAAATTATAAAAGATCAACTAAAATTTTTCTTGGTTTTTTACAGATTGAACCAGTTTAAAGCTGGTTCAAGGAGCCCTCGCCTCAAATAGCAGAGTAACGGACAAGTGATTAGTTCCGGTTGAACTGCTCGACCAAGCGCTCTAAAGTCGGGTTTTCAACCATGCTTTTCCATCATAGTAGAGGATGAAGCATACGACGGAAGAACCACCAAAATGACAATAAAACTAAAGCAAATATACAACCGAAATCGGAAGCATAAAAGACATAAAGCAAACCAAGACTAAACTACTATACTTCTGCTTGATACCACAAGTATATCAAACATAAAGGAAATAAAACCAGCCAGAATTGTTTTGGTGAAAACAATACACTTCTCTTCTCCTAATTCTTGTAGAAGGGCAACCAAATACATTGGCCTTAGGTTCGATTCACAAATCTATAGAATACATAGAAATTTAATAAAACCAGGAAGAAAAAAGGCACCTGCAATAGAAACTAAATTTCAAAAAATTTCATAATTCAAAGAAGGAAAAAGGACAAGACATGAATTGCTAAAACTTGTAACACATTTGGTTATCGTCTTGACATTTCACAACAAACTAATGAAGAACTTTTAGTGATCTTTGGCCAAAGGAAAACAATTAAGATTCAACTTTCCTTGCAATTAAGTTTAAACCCCAAAATTTAATCAAGCTTGAAATAAAAGAACTTGACATTGTTTGAGCTCAAGAGGTTGTTTAGTCTAAAAAATAACAGTATAAAAGACTTACCCGTTGGTCGATGGAGACAGCGACTGGCGACGAGGCAGATGAAGGCGGACGCGATGCGGCAGAATGGACAATCGAGGGCAAAGCAGAAAATGGTCTGATTCGATTTAAGGATTCTGATTTTTTGGAAAATAGGTGAAGACTTAGGGATTTCGGGAATAAAACTGACTAAAACCCAACACAAAGAAACGGCGCCGTTTTACTAAAAAAGTTTTAAACTTTGCGGCGTTTTTTACAGAGCGCCACTATTGTTTACTTATAGCGACGCTTTTACCTTAGCGCCACTAAAACTTTAACCTAAAATTAGTTTTTGCAGATTTTAATTACAATATTTTCTTACAATACTTCACTTTTTTACAATTTTTTTAAATTTTATTATACATAAAGTTTACCTACTATCTCTTAAATAATTTAAAACATACTGATAATTTTAATATATTAAAATTAAAATTATCTCTTTACCATTATATAATAAATTATTTAATATATAATTTAAAAATAATAAGTCATATACCCCAAAAAACTTTAAAAGTATTTTAAATAATAGTATTTTCATTTTTTCATTTTTAACATATTTTTTAATGTTAGTAGTTCTAAATTTTTCTAGGTGTCATTAATTTTTTGAATTTTTAAAATTAAATTACAAATAAATTTTATTTTAATTAATATAAAGAAATTACCTAAATAATAGATCAAATAGTTTAAATTTAGACCCTAAGTCACCAAAACCCCTAAAACCTTTAATTCCTAAACTCTAAATCCTAAACTCTTAACCCTAAACACATAACCCTAAAATCTAAGCTGTAACCCATCATAAACTTGATACCCTAAATTGTAAAACCCTACAATCTGATACCCTAAACGCTAAACACTAAACCCTAATCCCTAAAGCCCATAAACCATACAACCTACCTTACCCCCTACACTCTAAACCCATAAAACTTAAAACCCTAAACACATAACACCGAACTTTAAACACTACACCACCATAAACACTAAAACTTAAACCATAAACCATTATAAACCTATAAACACTAAACCTTAAACCATAACTCCAAACCATTAATACCCTAAACTATAAACATTAAACCCTAAACCCTACAACCTACACCTTACACCCTAGATTGTAAACGCTAAACCCTTAACACTAGGGAAAAAAATCTTAAACACTAAACGTAAATTAAAATTGAATTATTATACAGAGATCAAAATAGTGCTTTTTTGTTTTGAAATAAGGTTTTAATAAAAGTAACCTTTAGTGGCGTTTTTGAAAAAAACGCCGCTAATACCTACCTTTAGCGGCATTTTTTAAAAAAAAAAATGCCACAACTATTCCACTTTCAGCGGCGCTTTTATCAAAAGCGCCACCAAAATTTTACATTTTTTATAATGTTTTGCGGCGTTTTACTTCCAAATGCCACTATTGCTTACTTTTAGCGGCGTTTTTTAGCCGCAAATTTTTTACAATTTTTATATTGTAATTAAAACTACGTCGTTTTATTTTGGAAATCAAAATTTTTTTGCAGCGTTTATGGCGTAAGCGCTGCTATTGCTTACCTTTAGCGGCTTTTTTTAAAAAAACGCTGCTATATCTCAATCTTTTACTGCATTTTCTTGTTAGCGCCGCTGAAGTCTAAATTTTGCAGCGTTTTTATTCAAAACGCCACTAAAAACGCCACTAATAGTCTATTTTGCTGTAGTGCTCATGGCACTTATATGACATATCTCTTTAGAAGGTTAGACATTAGCACTCATGGAGACACCCCCGTTACTTCGAATCAACCTATTAGTTATAGGGTACTTCATCATGTGGGATATCACTTTGATGCCTCCTCCAATATGTGGGTTAAGAGTGATCACTCGGCAGAAAATGAAAATGAAAACGTCGAAGGAGCTTTTGAAGACATTCTGACACCCGAACATGCTTCTCCTCCTACTTCGTCCTCTCAAGCTACTCAACCTTCATCCTAGGTTAATGGTGCCATCCTCGACACTATCCATTCTTTGAGAAATGATGTTCGAGGACTTCGAGATGAGGTTCAATCTCATAGGGTTGAGGTTAACACTAGGCTATTGGCATTAGAGATGCAAATGGCATCTCTCCTTTCTCATTTTCCATCAACTCCTCCCTTCTCTCCTCATGGTGATGATTAGAGTAGATGTTTAAGTTTGCATTTTCATATCATTATTCATCACATTTGCACTATTACTTTTGGTTCATTTACTATGTCTATTGCTTCTTTTTGCACTTTATTGTTTATTAGGTATTATACGATGCTTTGGTTATTTTTATGTTAGTTCATTATTTCTTAATGTCCATATATTTTTGAACTAACCGTCTTTTTCTACTCAAGCTTTATTTGTCTATTTTGATATAACAAAAGAGGGAGAAAAAAGGTAAATTGAGGTAAATTAAGGTAAATTGATTGATATTATGCTAACCTTATGGAATGTAAATTATGTGACCATTTTCTTAAAGTAAAATGAATGTCAAATTTTGAAAATATATGTCAATTTTATTTTGACCATAAATTCAAAATGACTTTTATTAAAAGGAGCAATATATTCAAAACAAATTTATCAAAGGTTTTATTATATCAAAAGGGAATATTGTTAAACTAAACTTTATTTGAAAATATATTTTGATATAACAAATTAAAGGATTTTGAATAAAAGTTAAAATCAAACAAAATTGACTAAATGATTTTTCAAAAGAAGTCTAAGAGATAAAATTTTCAATTCTTACTTAGAAAATTTGTGAATCGTTCTCAAAATCAAGTTACTAAGTATAGATTTTTTTCAACTAGACAAAATGTTTTTAAAACAAGTCAGAATTGCTCCAGGCAAAAAGTATCGATACCTTTGTGGCCAAGTATCGATACCCTTTGAAATAAATGATACCAAATTGGCATTCTAACTTTCACAAAATCAGCTAAGTATCGATCCGATATCGATACTTTTTGTTTGGTATCGATATTCAGCTCCAACGATTACTGAATTTAGCATTTATGAAAAAAAATATTGATACATTTTTACTTGGTATCAATACTCTCTGTTCCAGATGTATTAAATGCTTTGTTTTCACATCCCCAATGGCTCTATTAACTACCACAGTTACCTTAAAGGTTGGAAGTTAATTAGATGGTATAAATAGCATCTTCTAAAGATCCTACAATAATAAGAAATCATATTCAAGCAAAAATCATCAATCAAACAACCTTTGTGCTCAATTCTTCCATAATTCTCTTGTACACACTTGTCAGCTTTTATTGTTATTCTTTAGCTCAAGTGTATTCTTGTCTATTTGTGCTTAATTGGCAAAAATTCTGATCTTGTTAGGATTATTTCTTTGTTTTTTGTTTTCTTCTTTGTTATTCTTTGAGAGGGCTTGTGTCTTAAGATTTGGGTAGAAATCTTAAGGGAGTTGTAAGGTTAAACCTTGTCCTCAAAGGTTGTACAAATTAGTGAATTTGGGAAAATCCTTAGATGTGGAAAGCTAAGGTAGTGGAGTAGACAATTGGGGCCGAATCACTCTAAATTGTTGTGTTTTTTGTTCTATCTTTTCGTTCTAACTTTCCTAAATTTTTAAAAGTCAATTCACCCCTGTCTTGGCGATTTTAGTTTGATCAATCGAGCAAACAAGTTATCATATCTATACAGTAACAGAGATTATTCCCTAATAGAATTCCAAAGCAAGTATGTGCTTGTACATTGCATCTGAATAAAAAGGATAAGTTATGATTTCAATTTAACCCTCGATTGAAATAGAAGTATGTCATTAATGTTTCGAATCAAACAAAGGATTTGGACATAAGGAATGGTATATAAGAGTAATATCAATATACAAAATTCATGTCAAATCAAATTCATCGAAGTCCAAAAAGGAAAATAAGGACACAAGAGTGGAAGGTTATCAAAAGAGGAATGATTTGATCAAATTGTGCAATGATAAAAAAAATGATTGAATGAGGGGATAGAGAATGATAGTCAATGTTAACAAAAAGATTTGGATATACTACTTAGTATATAGTGGAAATTAAAGTGTTTTAAAGATTGACTTGGAACTCATAAATTATAAGATACTGATGAAGAAGTTTCACATACATAAGTTGTGACTATTGAGTAATCTATGTCAACAATTTATAGTTAAGGTGATCAATGTCGATAATAAATTTGGATTGGATAAATTGAACTTTTTAACTTTATCTGGATTAGTTGTAAACATCTAAGATGACAATGTTATTGAGTTTCAATAAAAGCTAATTGTGATAATTTAGAAGAATATTAAAGAGGTATGCAGCTAAACAGTGAGGTAGAGTATTACATAATTAAAGTTTAATAAAGGGGCTTATAGGAAGTTGAAATTATTAGAGTTTGGAAAGATCATTTAGCAAGGCCATGGTAATAAGATATTAGTCTTGAGGAATGTTTAATCAATATGTTTGAGCACCTAATATACAATGTAGTGGAAGGATTTAATGCTAATACATTATAGAGAGGAAGAGCATGACACATTGTTCACAAAGATAATAATTGGGTACGAATGACTCCTCTAATAAGTGAACGTAGTTGATGATATGCCTAGCAGTAAATTTCTCACATATAATAAGATTGAAGTTAAATCTGGACTAAGTACTATGAAGAAAGTGTTGTAAGTTGAAATGTGACTTCTCTTATTCGTACCTTAATAGTTATAAAGGTGTGATGAGAAATATTGGTTACTAGTGGTTTAACTATTAATTGGAAGTCAAGTTGACTTTCTTCTGATAAATGAATAATACGTGGATATCATATGATAATGCGATAGTGTAACGATAGAAAGGAAACACTGAGATCAAAGTAAAACATAAGGATCCTAATTGAATATCGGTAAATGCATTTGTTTTTGAAGTGAATTACATATGTTCTATGATTACAGATTAAGTTTGAGCCTTTCGAGACTTATAATGGATCTTACGCTAGGTGTCATAGAAGAAGTACGGTGTATTAAGACTGAAAAGAGAGCCACCATTTGTCATAAATTAATGAGAACATTATTGAGTTATATTAAGAGATTAGTTTGTTAATGGAAGTCAATGATATAAGAGACGTTGATGAGGCTTGCAATTCATAGTATACAAAGTCAATGATAAGAGTTCCATATGGATTTTAAAAGGAAAATTCATCCAATTGTCATTGTTGTGGAAATTGAAAGTGTCATTGTGAAGAAAGACTCTCTACTTTGGCATTAAGAGAAACTAAACTCCAGATTCATTAGACCATATTAAACTTAAGATAGACTAGATTATGCAATGTATTGTTTAAATGGGTCATCATAATTGAAGTGAATCCATAATGTCCTCTATGTGTAAGTGTTTTGAAGGACTAGATCTAATCTGTAGCTTGTTGTAATCACCAAAGTGATAATGTCATAATTTGAACTAGTATGTATAAAGTGGAACCAATCAAAAAAATTTCTCGAGAAATAAGGGAAAGAGACTCAAAAGTATATAATTAGTTAAGAATTCCTTGGATGGAACCATATTGTAGAAAATGCTACTTGGAGACTTAAGAAAGTTACTCGACTATGCTATTCTCAATTGTTTTACATAAGTACTTTTAAGAATTAGAGACTTGTAATATCTAAAATTTTAGTATGGTCTTGTAATATCTAAAATTTTAGTATGGTAAGTGGTACCGAAAAAGTATAAAATAGAATTTTGGAAAATTGAAAAGATAGTAAATAATTTCTTTTAAAGAATTTAAGGAAAAATTTGGAAAGGTAACTTGAGAACGAATGTGAATTTGTGATGAATTTGTTGTAATAGTTAATGGCATCCCAATATTCAGAAGACATAATGATGATAAATACAAAGTCAACTTTCATGTTTTAATGGAAACATCTTTATTGTTCTTCCTGGTCTAAGTGAAAAGACAATACATAGTAACCACGAAGCCAAAATTAGTTGTACAACGGCCATAGAAACACTCGAAGAAAATGACAACACCACGGAAACGCCTACCACTGCTAATATTGGTGGGTTCAAATATATAATTGCCTCCCAAACTCTTTTTACTGATTCTATAATTAATTTCGTGTAATAATGGCTTCGGCTATTTTCTTGTGTGTGGGCCTTCATGTGATGGTTGTCACAATTTATAAATATAAATATGTGTTTAAAATAATATACATTAAATAATAAAATGTAAGATTTGAAATTAGTAATAACATAAATGAAATATACAAAATTAAAAAATTGTGAGTAAAAGAAAATTGAAATAGATACATCATATTAAAAATATTAAATGCACTCGATTTATTTTTCAGATATTTTTTTCTATAGTAAGTCAAAAATTCTCAAGTTAGTGAAAAAATTCAATATGAAAAAAAATTAAATATCAAGTTAATACATAATCGGTAATTTTATATAGATACACAATTGGGTGAGAGAAAACATTTTACATTAAAAGTTTACTTAAGAATTATTACCGATGTAGTGGTAAAAATTTATTTATAAATCTATTAAACATGGGCATGTTAATTTTAGTTCTTTTATTTAAAAGTTATATAAAAGCATGAAAAGACAAAAAAATTGTCATCAAAATAATAATAAGATCATTTATTAAAAGAATATATTAGTGATTTCCTAACTGAGTTGTTACTCGATTATCCCGTGATACCAATTCGAAATTTTATTGATAATATATATATATATATATATATATATATATATAATAGTTGCATCATTAATTGATTAGATTACCGTGGCACCACTCAACCAATAATTTTATTAATAATATAGATATTTTAAAGTTTTAAGATTAAATTTTGTATTTTAATTTTTGACTTAAGGATGTAAAAAGCCTTCAAACTTTTTCAAAAATTTAAGCCCCTATTTTTATTTTATTTTTTTGCACCCAATTGGGTACTTGAACTTTCAAAATGCATCAAAAAGGTCCTCAAACTTTAAAAAAAAAATTAAGTCCCTGCCTTTTTTTTTTTTTTTTTACACTCAATGGGTATTTGAATAGCCAAAATGCATCAAAAAGGCCCTTTCACCTTTAAAATTAACTGCCCTTACGTTTTTTCAATTAAAGCCACCACATGCCACAACCACGGTATGATATGTGACAAAAATGATAAAAAATAAAAATCAATAAAAGTTATAAAAATTATAAAATTATTAAATTTTAATAAAATATATATTTAAATTTTATTAAAAATTAGAAAAAGAAAATATAAAAATCGTAAAAATTATTAAAAATTGTAAAATTTTATAAAAATCGTAAAAAATTATAAAATATATAGAAATATAGAAAAATTTATAAAATTTTATAAAGTTGTAAGAAAATTATAAAAATGTAAAGAAATATAAATTAGTAAAAAATATAAAATTATCGTACCAAAAGAAGCATTTTATAATTTTTCTATAACTTTTATTGATTTTATTTTTATCATTTTTCTTCATATGTCACGTTGTGTTGTAACCTCCTCTCCCCCAATTAATGAGGGAGAGATAAAATCAACACTCAAGAATGAAAATAAAATATAATAATTGCGATTTTACTGCAAGTGTGACAGGTTAGTTGTAATATTTGTAGTGTTACAATGAAACACTGGAGTATTCCAAGGATCGAACCCAAGAGAATCGTGTGTTGAACCATTTTTAATAACGTGTGCGTAAAATAAAGAGTCAAACCAACTAATTGCAAAATATTATATTACATCTAATCATGAAGTCAAGAGGAATTAATCTAATTTACTATCTAGCTAGCAAGGACTAAATTGTAAAATGTGTAAAGTTACAAAATTAACAATTAAATAACAAACGGTGGTTGGTTGACATTGATATGGTTCACTAATCCTCAAATTAATGATCCAAAATGCTTAAACTCCTAAAATGGCTCCATTTTACCTATCGGTCTTAACTCTACCAAGTTTGACAAATTAATCTAGATTATCTCTTGGTCTCACCAGTTAACTCGAAACTAATGAATTGGTGCCCAACAAGGTTTCTCTTGATCTCACTTGCCTAGATTTTCCCTTAGGGTCATCAATCCTAAGTTTTTAGCTTCATTCAAATTAGTCCTGTAACACCCCTAACTCGTACTCATCGCCGGAATAAGGTTTTGGAGCATTACCAGAACATTCAAAACATTTTTTAGATAATTCATACAATTACTATTCATTTATCGAGATCATCAATATCATCCCTTGATCAGGCCTTCAAGGCCCAATACGAGCATTAAAATCGAATCGAGACTTAATCGAAACCTCTAAGAATTTTTTGCAAAATTACAAAAATTTTCTAAGGTACAGGACTCACACGCCCGTGTGGTCCAAGCGACACGCTTGTGTGACCCTTAAACACACCCATGCCTCAGGCCGTGTCTGATTTAGGGTGCTCTCTTGTGCCACACAGCCACGCCACATGCCCGTGTGCTAGGCCGTGTGGTAATTTAATTTAATTCGAATTAGGTGCAGGTTTCACACGGCCAAGACACACGCCCGTGTTCTAGGTCATGTGGCACACACGGCTGAGACACACGCCTGTGTCTCTGCTCGTGTGTTCAATTCTAAGCATTCTGTTTCTCAAAATTTAGGTGCAGGGGATAGACGGCCTAACTACATGTCCATGTTACCATGCCATATGTCACATACGGTCTAGACACGCACTCGTGTGTCTGCCCGTGTGGACAAAATGAAGCCACTTCTAGCTTCATTTCTCACCCAAATTTTCACCCAAAACCTGCACTTGAAACACACACAATACCAACCAATTCAAGCATTTAAAATAAGCAGTTCCATCATTCAACATAGCATTTCATTTCAAGCACAAGTGTTTATAAACTTACCTTGGTTTAACTTATGCAATAACAACATTAGACCACATATACTCAATATAACACATATGTATTTATGTATCAAAATAATCTACTTAGTCATACCAAAATGAAGCATTACTAGCCATTCCAATAGCTAGATTACAAAACATCATTTTCAAGCCACTATTGGCCAAGTTGTCCTATACATGCCATTATACCAAAATGATTTTTTACTAAGTATACCCAAAATGCTAGTTGATAGTGTGACGATGCTCCAATGATCTTCCAATCTTAGCGAGCTTCCGCTATAAGACAGGGGAAAATAAAGGGGTAAGCATTACATGCTTAGTAAGTTCATATTTGTTTATTAAATATAAACACACAATAACATGATTTCCATCCACTAGCAATATGGCCTAAGCACATGCACTCAATCAAACATGTTAGTCATCAAAATCTTTATATCAAATAAACATAGATGAGCTCATCATGCAATTGTAACATCCTGAATTTATGGGCCTGTGCATTTTGTGTAAGGAATCCTTAAATATGTTAAATTAAGAATTAGAGGTTCAGTTTGGGCTCAAGAATGGGTTGAGGCCTTGACGAAATATTCTGTTAGGCACTCTAGGACTTGAAATAAAGTAATGGTAGTTTAGCTAGCCTAATGGGCTTATGGCCCAGTAGTAAGAGGCGCAGCGAGGGAAGTTGTTTAAGTGGCGCCTTGGACTGATGAGTAGGCCCAAATTTGACCGCATGGGGCCAAGAAATTGGGTCAAAAATTTGGCATCCCAAGGAGAGCTAGGAGGGACGGCACAAGGCTATTAACTAGGGGGATTTTATGTTTTAATTATGTGGATAATAAGCAGATAAAAGGGGAAGTACTGGTGTGATGTAGGTCTCTGATAGATGAGTGCTCAGATAGGGATAAGGGATAGAATGATCAGAGTGATCTCCTAGAAGCTAGTGTTGGCCGAAAATCAAACTCAAGAGGGGAGGAGGAATCGGTTTAGTATAGGCAGAGAGGTGTGCCAAAAAATTTCTACTATGTTCTCATCATATTTTTCTTTCTCTGCTGAAATCCCCACTCCATTCTCCCTCTCAACTTTCTTTCTTTTCTTTTTGGTCGAACCTTTTGACAATTTCTTTCTCATTCCTTTCGAATACTTTAGCCGAAATCTCTAAGCCTTTCCTTGATTTCTTTTTACTTTCTTTCTAAGCCAAAGTGAAACACTTTACTCAGACCTTCTAAAAGCCAAAAGCGCATCAGTTCATCTTTTAGGATTTTCATAAAAGCCAAAATCCCTAGATCTCATCTCATGTGTTTGTCAAATTTTCTCTGAGGTGTCTGCTTGTGCCGAATCTTGAATAAAACTCAGGGTAACTATCGATTCGTGAGATTTTAGCCTTTTCTAGCTTTTTAGAGACTCTAGCTGAATGGCTATATGGAAACTAATCTTGTGTTTTTCTCTTATTTGCGGCATTCCGAGATTTGAAGGAGTCAATCGCTTAGATTTCTAAGTCGACTTGATGCACTTTCGAATCGTGTTACTTTCGTGAATTCAAGGTAAAGAGATCATTAATTTTAAGCGTATAGATTCGAGTATACACTAACCCTTGGCGAATGTAGGAAAGCCTTATCTTTGTGTTCTTCCGGCTTTTGAGCAAAGTTGTAGACAAAGGCGAGATCCGATTAGCGAGGGTATCGACGTAGAGGGTAGTCGTGCGATTTATCGGTGTGTAACACTTCCACACCATTTAGATTGCCTGTTATAATATGGTTATAAATCTATTAAATTCTGTTAAATGCCGAAATCCTGGCATAACGGTTGAAACCCGAAGAGGGTAAAGGCGAATCACCAGGTTTGTGAATTCTGTCATTCATAAATGAATGTTTCTATTGAGATGATATGTTTTATATGTATGCCGATTTCTGTGATAGCACGGGGTTGGGAGATTGATGAAAGGGGAAGTGTTCTATTGTAGTGGCTTTTGCCATGATCTGTTGTAGTGGCTTTTGCCATGATCTGTTGTAGTGGCTTTTTGCCATGATCTGACGATGAGCAGCTAACTGCAGCATGACTGTCATCGATGGGGTGTAACGGTATGGGTTGATTGTAGAAATCCCCAATGGTGTGATTGGCAGGTAAGGGTGGTGTGTAGTGGATGGAAACCTAGGATTGGGTTGGGCTTTGCATAATTCCTGATATATTATATTTTGTTATCTGTTCTGTGGGGCTAAGGCCCAATCTGATGGTGCAGGGTTGCACACTAAGTCCCGCGACTCACCCTATTATTTAACATCTTTCAGGTAGCACCTAGTGCATCGGACCGGGCTGGAGAGGAGCTCAAGGTGGCCATGCGAGAGAATATTTTGATTCAGCAAAAGACTTTACTTTATTTATTTTTATTATTTTTAGTTAGTGGGTTCTAAATTTCATTGTAATAAGGCCACGGGCCACTAGCTTTATTTTTTCTTTTGGTTTTATTTTGGGCTTTTATTATTATTAGACATTTAGATTTTACATCTTAATTAAGCTAAGGCATCATATAAAATTTATATATTATATAAACTATCAAATTGTTAAGTTTTTTGGAATACATGTTTAAACTCGACAAATATTTTCCAAAAATACGACATGTTTTACTAAATCTTCTTAGTGACATGCCAGATCCGGTTGTGGTGTGTGGGCTGAATTTGGAGTGTTACAAATTGGTATCAGAGCCAGGTTCAAAACTCGGCTTTGGGGTTTTGGGCTCAAAATGTTTTCTAAGATGGGTTTTGAAACATGCATTATTATAAATGATACAGGTCTGTTAGCTCGGCATAGCACCTGCGTCTCCGGCCCAAGTCTACCAGGTAAGTATTCTGAACCATTGTGTGTTATGTATGTGGTCTTAATGGGTTTTATGTGGCCATAGGTTAGTAAGATAGAAATTATTGGACCCTAGGTCTAGCTTACACCAAACAATAAACTCCATAAAACTTAACCTAATTAAACAAACCTGGGAATAAGTCGCTGAGTTATGGTGTGGCAACAGGCATACGCATGTTTAGGATTGGATCCAGGGAGAGCTTGATATTTAAGCAGTCCTAGTGACTCACCTCTTCTTCGCTGGAATCCTACCTAGTGCGTAGTGACTGGTCACCTTAGCCATGAGGACTTGTTGATGGGCCAAAATTTATAATTAAAACCCGAAAGGAACCAGCCACCTTATTTTGTAAAATTACTAAAATAACCTCTAGTTTTGAAAATTTCTAAAATACCCCTGATTTATAAAAATTATCAAATTACCCTAATTTGAAAAATAACCAAAATACCCTTGATTTGTAAAATTATCGAAATACCCCTGGATTGTAAAATTACCAAAATACCCTTATTTTGAAAAATCACCAAGATACTCTATTTTGAAAAATTACGAAAATACCCCTGTAGGTTAAAATTACTAAAATACCCCAGGTAGTGAAATGACGAAAATACCCCTAGGAGAGGAATATGAGTTCATGGATGTTGCTTGTGTGGTTGATGCGTGTATGTGATGTTCTGATTGATGATGATTGAATGAGAATTCTAGAATTAGGAAATACAGACTTGAGAACTGAACTTGTAGATAGAATTTGAATTCGAAAGAACTACTATCGAAATGATTTTACATAAGATTGTTCGCGGTTAATAAGTGGGAAGAATTAATTATTCATAAAATTCTTAATCAGATAAACGTCGATTAAAAGAATGAGTACAAGGGGTCGAGGACGTCTGCCATGTGGTCGTGGTCGTGGTAGGGGTAGGATGATCGTGTCCGAACTAGTAGGATATGGTCACGGGTCAGGAAACGAGATGTCAGATCTGCCAGCTATAGAGAGAGAATTTCAGGACCAAACGAGTGGAGATGATGCAGTGTCTCAAGCGATGCTGCGGGTCCTTAAAAAAGTGGCTGGAGTAAGCACGGGTTCAGGAGCTCAGAAGTCTATGTCTGAATGACTCCGAGCCAACGGAGCAGAGATGTTTAGGGGAGTTTCTGGTGTAGCCCCTAACACAACTGAGTATTGGTTGGAGGCAACTGAGCGCATAATGGATGACCTTGACTTCACTATGAAGGAGAAGTTGAAGGGGGTCGTGTCTCTTCTTCGAGACGAGGCCTACCAGTGGTGGCTCACAATGAAGGAGGGTACTTTCACAGATCGTATTAATTGGGACTTCTTTAAGGAGTCGTTTCAAGGAAAGTACATCGGCCCAGCTATGTAGATGAGCAGAGGAAGGCATTCTTGAACTTGGTACAGGGAAGTAAGTCTGTGTTTGAATATGAGGCGGAGTTTCTGCGGTTGAGCCATTACGCTCGAAGGATTGTGGCGACTGACTATGAGCGTTGCGTATGATTCGGGGATGGTCTAAGGGATGAGCTGAGGGTATTAGTAGCACCGTAGCGGGAAAAGAGACTTTGCTGTTTTGGTTGAGAAAGTTAAGATATTTGAGGAGGTTAAGCGGACTGAGAAACAAAATAAGGATAAGGATAGGAATAGGAATAAGAGGAATTTTGAGTTGTCCGGATCATCCAAAATTTTCAAAAAAGGCCTAGGTCTGATGAGCCAGCTCGTGCTCCGACGGGTTAGAATTGATCATGTCCTTCGTGTGGGAAGGTGCATTATGGAGAGTGCAGAAGGAGAATCAGTGGATGCTTTAGGTGTGGATCCACAGAGCATATGATTAAGGACTGTCCACAGGTGGAGCAGGCACAGCCCACTGGACGAGGTTCTAATTAGGGTAGGAGAGGTGGTCAGCTAGTACCGAGGGGTCGTGGCGCGGCCAAATGAGGAAATAGATTCGGTCGGGGTCGTGGAGCACCGAGTAGGGGTGCAAGTGATGTAGACGCAAGGCAGCCAGGTCTAGTTTATACTGCTCACCGACGGGATGGTGACGCACCGGACGTCATAACCTGTACATTTCTTATTGCTAATAGCCCATACCTTACTTTGATTGATATTGGTTCAACCCACTCCTATGTTGCATGTTCAGTATCTGAGACCCTAAGTTTAGACTCTGAAACAACTACTAGGAAGATGATTGTGGTTAGTCCTTTAGGACAATCTAGGGTAGTGGACAAACTGTTTAGGGACGTACCTCTAGAGACTCAAGGGGTAGTGTTTCCGGTAGACTTAATGGAATTATCGTTTGGAGATTTTGATCTTATCTTAGGAATGGATTGGTTGGCTAAAAACCGTGCTAAGTTGGATTGTGAGACTAAGCGCATCGTGTTGAGTACCCCGGAAGGCAGAGAGGTGGTTGTGTTAGGAGAGGGAAAGAATTATCTGTCCAACGTGGTATCTGCCCTGAAAGCTGTTAAGATGATTCGGAAAGGGTATAACATATTTGTAGCTTTTAGTGCTTTGGATGTTAAGGAGGTGACTGTCGATGAGGTTCGAACAGTCAAGGATTTCACAGATGTCTTTCCTGAGGAATTGTCAAGATTACCCCGGATCACGAAGTGGAGTTTGGAATAGAGCTACTTTCGGGTACAGCTCTAGTGTCTATTGCTCCGTATAGGATGGCATCGAAGGAGCTGATGGAACTCAAAATCCAGATCCAGAAATTGTTGGATCGTGGATTTATCCGACCAAGTGTGTCTTCGTGGGGAGCCCCGGTCCTGTTTGTGAAGAATAAGGATGGATCCATGCGTATGTGTGTGGACTACCGTCAATTGAATAAGTTGACGGTTAAGAACAAGTACCCACTTCCAAGAATCGACGACCTGTTCAATCAGCTCAAAGGAGCTTTGGTCTTTTCTAAGATTGAATTAAGGTCGAATATCATCAATTAAGGGTAAAGGAAGGAGACATTCATAAGATGGTGTTTCGGACTCGGTACGATCATTACGAATTTTTGGTGATGCTGTTCAGGTTGACGAATGCACCAGCAGTATTTATGGATATGATGAACCGGGTATTTCAACCGTATCTTGATCGGTTCGTCGTGGTGTTCATCGACGATATCCTAGTTTACTCCAAGTTCGAGGAGGAGCATGATGCACATCTTCGTGTGGTGTTGCAAATTCTGAGGGAGAAGCAGTTGTACGCAAAGTTCAGTAAGTGTGAGTTCTGGCTAAAGGAAGTGACTTTCTTAGGGCATGTAGTTTCTGCAGAGGGAATTAGGGTGGACCCTCGAAAGATAAAAGCTTTATTGGATTGGAAACCATCAAAGTCTATGGCAAAAGTTCGAAGTTTCTTGGGATTGGTCGGGTACTACAGAAGGTTTGTTGAAGGGTTCTCATTGATAGCGGCGCCTTTAGCTAAGTTGTTGAGGAAGGGAGTATCATTTGTATGGATCGACAAATAGCAGGAGAGCTTTGAGAAGCTGAAGAGAATCTTGACGAAGCGCTAGTGTTAATTCAACTAGAGACGGCAAAAGAATTTATTATCTACTGTGATGCATCACACACGGGTTTGGGATGCGTGTTGATGCAAGATGGAAAAGTTGTTGCATATGCGTCTCGACAGTTGAGACCGCATGAATTGAACTACCCTACGCACAATTTAGAATTGGCGGCAGTAGTGTTTGCTCTGAAGATTTGGAGGCACTACCTGTATGGGGAGAAGTCAGTTATTTACACGGACCATAAGAGCCTGAAGTATCTCCTTACCCAGAAGGAGTTGAATCTGAGGCAACATAGGTGGATTGAGCTCTTGAAGGACTATGACTACTCGATCGAATATTATCCGGGTAAGGCTAATGTGGTGGCAAATGCGCTGAGTCGGAAGGAGATAGAGGATTTGAGGGCGATGTTCGCTCATCTTAGTCTATATGAGGATGGGAGTTTGGTAGCTGAGCTCCAAGTAAGACCTATGTGGACAAGTCAGATCAAGGAGAAGCAACTTCTAGACGATGTTTTGAGTGCTCAACTCCGGCAAGTGCGAAGTGGTGAAGGAGAGGACTATAGTTTGAATGGTGATGGAGTCCTGTGTTTTCGTAAGAGAGTTTGTATGCCAAAGGATGTGGAGTTGAGGCAGATGATTCTTCAGGAGGCGCATAGTAGCCCTTACGCTATGCATCCTAAAGGGGTTAAGATGTACCGGGATTTGCGAGAACAATTCTGGTGGCCAGGTCTGAAGCGAGAAGTAACAAAATTCGTGAGTAAGTGTTTGACGTGCCAGCAGGTGAAAGTGGAACACCAGTTGCCTTCGGGGTTGTTGCAGCCGGTAAAGATTTCGCAGTGGAAATGGGAAGGAATCACGATGGATTTTTTAGTGGGTTACCCCTTACGCCCACTAAAAAGGATTCAATAATACATATCAATATAAATTACATTACATACAATACAACACTCAATTTACATAATTCCATGCTCGTTTAGGTTACACAAACTTACATTGACACTTGTTCGCGTTAAATCTACTAATCCGAAATCTTTTGTTTTCCTCGATCTAGCCTTGAGTTTGTGTTTTCCAAATCTATATAAATAGCTTTAATCATAAATTTCTCATTTTTTCATACTCATAGGGACTCAATTTACGTTCTAGTCAAAATTACCATTTTGCCCCTAGCTTTTACATAAATTTCAATTTCGTCCATAGGGCCGAAAAATAAAACTAGTGCAAATTACTTCCTATTCCAAGCCTAACCAAAGCCCCATTACAAAATTTACAGCACATGTATACATAAAATTT
Source organism: Gossypium rotundifolium (assembly GCA_025506655.1). Lineage (NCBI taxonomy): Eukaryota > Viridiplantae > Streptophyta > Magnoliopsida > Malvales > Malvaceae > Gossypium > Gossypium rotundifolium. The sequence continues at coordinate 133,900,759 of CP106725.1, read as the reverse complement.
TAAAATTTTTCCTTCAATTTCATAAGTTTACATTTTAGTCCCTAAATCAAGTTTCCATCAAAAATCACTTTGTCAAAATTGTTTATCTATCAATAATCTTTCATTTTCTACAATAAATTTCTAATTTCCAGCATATACATCCATGACCCATTTTCCAAACATTGTTAAATTTTCAAATTAATCCCCTAAATAGAGAGATTAAGCTATCCCGATTTCAAAAACATCAAAATTACTAAAAATGGGACAAAAGAACTTACCCAATTAGGCCTTGAAAGCTTTTCTCTCTCTCCTAGGGTTTCCATGTGTTTTTAAGTTGAAGATGAAATAAAATAAGATGATATCTTTTATCATCTTTTTAATTAATTAAGTTTTTGCTATTTCTAATTTAGTCATTGACCTTTTTCTATAATTCCATGGATGAGTCACCATAAAAATCTACATACTTTTCCTAATAGTCTAATTACCATATAAGGGCCTCTAGTTTTGAATTCCATAGCTATTTGATCCTTATAGCTACTAGAATTCAACTTTTGCATTTTATGTGATTTAGTCCTCCTTGTAATTAGGCACTAAATCGATAAAATTTTCGTGTCAAATTTTTCACACGACATATCTATCACATTACGGACCATATAATAAAATAAAAATAAATTATATTTTGGGTCAGATTTGTGGTCCCGAAACCACTGTTCCGACTTCACTGAAAAATATGCTGTTACAAGTCCAATTTTATTATGATTTGGTCCTGCATCCAAAAATTAGATCACCACATCTCCATCAGCCAACCCCTTTGAAGGTTTAGCTACTCATGCTTGAAATAAAGCTAACAACAATGAAAATGCAAAACATTGAAGCTATTAAAGAAAGCTTGAGAAAAATATAAAAGTTGGGATTTTTATGCAAGAAAACTTAAAAGGCAAGTAAAGAGAGAAATTCAACAATAAAATCTAAACATAAAAGGAACAAACTTTAACAAGTGCAAAGTAAAAGAAACTAAAATACATTAAACTAAATTTAAAAATGTCTTACAACCAAGGTACAGAGACTAAAAATGCAAAAAACCCTAAGCTACAATTATAGTTAACTTAACTAACACTAAGAATAACTAAAACAAGAAGAAAAGTTGCTAGGAAATGTAAAATCTACAACTAAGGAAATGAAAATAAGAAACCTTAAAGGAAGAGGAAGAAAAACTAAGAGAAAACCTAGAGAAAACTAAACCTAAACTAAGATAATGTGACCTTTTTTCTCTCTCTTAACCAAAATCTGGTTGATATAACAGCTATTTTGACCCAATTCTTGCGCCCAATATACCTTTGAACGGGTCTTCTATGATTAGTGCTTTGGGTGGACAAAGACTACCATTTTCGTCAATTTTTCCCCCTCACAATATCAGTATCGTGAAACCAAAGAAGAGGATATTGCGATACCTCAGACAGTTTAAAACTTGGTGGTGCTTCTTGGTAGGTGAATATCGCAATACCACTGAAGGGTGGTCTCCAATCTCGGGTCTGTTGGAGGTATCGTGATTTCAAGGTTTGGATATTGCAATACCCTCTCCTTTGGTGTCGTTCTCACCCGATTTCAGCCTCCAACACATCCCTACATCACTCAACCATAGGTTAGGGCCCCTAATGACACTATTGGTCAAATTGGGTCTCAAAATGAGTAAAGACAAGACATTTACACTTACTAAATTAAAACCTAAAAATTATGAAAAAAAAATATGAAAATGACACTGCTTTGCTTTGAGAATAAGCTAAGTACATCGAAAAAGCCTAATTTGTCATATCAAATTACGACAAATCATGTTGCGACACATGATGGATTTAACTAGAAAAAAAAATTGTTAACTTTAACGGTCAACGGTTAAATTTAATGGTTAAAAGGCCTTTTTGATGCATTTTATAATTTTTATGATTTTTATAATTTTTTATAATTTTTATAATTTTTATAATTTTTATAATTTTTATAATTTTTTATAATTTTTAAATTTTATTAAAATTTAATAATTTTATAACTTTTATTGATTTTTATTTTTTATCATTTTTTTGCAACATGTCATGTTGTGGTTGTGACACAGCGTGACTTTAACTGAAAAAAATTAGGGGCGGTTAACTTTAACAATCAACTATTAAAGTTAACGGTTAAAGGATTTTTTTGATGTATTTTGACCATTCAAGTACCAATTGAGTGCAAAAATAGTGGCTTAATTGCTTTTTTTGAAAAAGTTTGAGGGCCTTTTTAATATATTTTAAAAGTTTAAATACCTAATTGAGTGTAAAAAAAGTAGAAACTTAATTATTATTTTTTAAGTTTAAAGGCATTTTACACCTTTAATCCTTAAGTTTTTGACAATTTTTTCTAGTCCTTGGGTGAGAATCCTACCCATATAAAGAAAAAAAAAAAAAGACGATTGGTAGTAAATGATTTACGTGAAACAAGGAATAAATCTAAGCAACAAAAAGTACTTTAAGAAAAGTTTAATGTACATTTTAGTCCTTAAAATAAGCCATTTCGAATTTTAATATTTATATTTTCTTGATTTACTTTAGTTTTAATGTTATCAAACGATTTCAATTTAGTTTTTGAATGTTAAAATTATCGAATAAAATAGTCAAACAATCATATGCTATCACATACCATATTATGATGTCATCATGAATGACATCATTCGTGAAACCTTAAAAATATTTTAAAATTGAAAAATATAAAAATACAAAAATATAAAAATATAAAAAGTTACTAAAAATTTTAAAATATATTATTAATTTTATAAATTTTCTAAACCACATTTAATAGAGCTTGAACATGAGATTTTTGTCTCTTGAAAGGATGCTCATCTACGATAATTGTTAGTATAATTCAATAAATCGAATTTATAATTGGTAAATCTTTTAGGTGATAAATTTAAATAAATTTTTTCAAATTATTTGAATAATAAAAATAATGTTATTTCAATAAATAAAATTATTTTTCATTATTTAAACAATTTAAAAATTGTCTAAATTTATCACCTAAAATATCTACCAATTATAAATTACGATTTATTGAATTTTAAAATAATTATTGTAAGTGGATATCCTTCCATGAGACAACAATTTCATATTCAAGCTCTTGTAAATGTGATTTAATAAAGTTTTATTTTATTTTAAAAATTTAGTATTTTTTGTATTTTTAAAAAAATTTGTAAATTTTAAATATTTTGTATTTTTTTCCATTTTTAAAGATTGTAAAAGTTTTTGGATGATGATGTCACAATGACATCATTGTATATCACGTTGTAACATATGTTTGAATGCATATCTCAAGTGTTTTTTTTATGTGCAAAGGATTGATCTAGAAACGTCTAATAACATTAAGGATTAAACTGAAAACATTTGATAATATTAGAGACTGAAGTGGACAAAAGAAATTAAGAACTAAATTGGAAAAAGTGGTATACTTGGGGAATTGAAGTGTCCATTAAGCCTTAAAAAATCCAAAACATCAGCAAGTTTTAGTTGTAATGGTAATATACATTATATTCCTAACAAAAAGATCTAAGTTAAACTTAAAAACAATATTATTGGAACGAGCAACAAAAACCTCGAAAAAAATTAATTTGTATGGTAAAAAGACAAATAAAACAAATTGATTGCTTTGTAAATTGTGATATGTGGTTGATATATTTCGTAAGTGGAAGTCAAAACGTGACCATACGATCCCTTTTCCAGCTGAAAAGAGCAAGCTATTATTGACTATCATCCCATGGCTACAGTGCAGGTCGATGCTTTAAGCCTTCAACTCACGGATGCCTTGCCAGCCAGATTAGCCTTCAAGATTGAAATGGTAAAAGAAATACATACAGTTGAATACAAAAATGTCAACGAACAGTAATGTTTTGATATCGCCTTAATCATTGTCGATACATACATACATACTCTTTTAACACGTTCCCATTAGTCTTTAGAAATACATAAACTCGACTGTGTTTCGACCCACGGACACCTTGCCTTAAGTTGTTCTGTTTTTGTTCTTTTTGAAAGTTGTTGGTCATTGATTTTTTGTTGGAAGCTTGCAGCCTATTCTATAGGTGTTATATCAATTGACTATGGTTGGAGTTTAATATAATATCAAAAGTAATTACACATGTTTATAGGTTCAAGAAATGGTCTGATTGATCGAATTCCAAAATTTTATTTTACTAATTAGAATATAATTAAACATTAATATGTGAAATCATTCCTGCATTAATGTTTATATACTTTTATTATTAAATTTAAATAATGATTTTATTTATTAAAATTAGTTTGGTTCTATATTCTCTCTCATTTAAGACTCAATTTTGATAAAATTATCTTCATTTAGGCTAAAATTCAACAAAAGAATCTAAGACTTTTAGTTGGGTTGGTCCATTTCATCGTTAAGATGATATTACACATATTTGGATTCTTAACATTTTCAATCTTCCTTTTATGTGTAAGCTTAGATTTTCTTTGTCTCAAAATAATTGACATTTAAGGGTGAAGATACAAGATTTGAACTTATGAAAAAATAAGGATAATTATTAAATTAATAATTGATTTCTCTTCATTTTCTCAAATAGAATTCAAACAACATGGCTTAGGGTTGGATTAGTGATGTGGTGGGAAGGGGAAGGGGAAGGGGAAGGGGTTTTATCTACCCTTTTACGTGTTTGAAGCAGGGTACCACTTTTCACATCCCTAGTTCGGTTGGAGTGTTGAATGATTTTGGTATTCCCCTTAGATAATCCCTGGTTCTAAGAAGAGAGCTCGAAGGTGGCCTCGCTTGAGAAGTAGAAGGAAACATTGCAAAAGCAAGTCCCGGAGTTTGATGCAAAGTAGGGAAGATGGTGAGGGAATACCCCCCAAGAAAGTTATGTTGGAAAAATCAGTTTGAAAACAGTGTTTTAAGGCACATCAAAAGTTTTAAAAATTTCAATAAAAATCGACTGATTGTACTTGTGTTCTTAGATAAAGCGGATTTTATCATTCCTATCTTTCAACCTCGTGATCTTATCTGCTATTTTCGACCTCAATTTGCTAAAGTGTGGGTTTTATTTGCAAACCGATAAAAACTTTAGTGAAATTTAAAAGAGTTAGAAATCAAAGACGAATTCTGTCAAAAGATAAAATTTATTTGGGAAAATAAAGTGACTATACTTTCATAGAATATAGATGTATGAGAGATGTGTTTTTGAGCTAGCTCTTAATCTCTATTTATAAAGAAAATAACAAGAGTTTGAGTAGAACAAGTTTTAATCGAATAATAATATTTTAATAAGAAAAGTTGACTCCCACTAGGAGAATATGTATGGGCAACGTCCCTCTTCTAGGATTAGGGTTTGTTGCCCTATACCTTAAACCAAGTGTAATAAGACCTCGTCATTTATCGAGTCAATTATATATGTTATCTGGTATTTTAAACCAATTTATATAATTTATGCAACCCAATAAACATATTTCCTATGCCAAAAACTATTATATATTAATTTAATTAATAATTAATTATAATAATTACATATTTTTCTCAATCCGATGACTTAATTAATTTAATTCACACTTCAAATTTCAATTATTTATTTACAAATTAGTTAAATAATAATTCAAAGAAATTAATTAATTTTTGAGTCATCTCTTATTTATAGCGAGAAAATGTATTCACTGCGAATAGTGATACATACTATCTATTTTTCTAGTTCGTCATTTCACACATTTTTTATTTCATCAATTAATGCAAACCTTCAAGGTTGTACTGAGCTAGTGGAGGGACCAATTGAACATATATAATTAGGGCTCAAATAATTTGTATTTAAGTTCTGACTTTTCATCTATTAATTACAACATTATTTAGCAATGGAGTCATTCCATTAAAGTATCATGACTAAGCTCTCCCTATTATACACCATTATGAAAGCTACTTATCAAAGGTGCTCGTCCAATGACTTTGTCATATGTGTGTTACCCTCATAGGGCATCCTTAATCTCTTTAGGATAAATTCATTCTCCTAATATGATCCTATTTTATACCATTGTATCCAGTACATCTTCTCTCATGAAAAGTCAATTATTAACAAATAGTAAATCAATTATTTTTCTCGTGAAAAATGACTCGTAACCACATTACTTTTCATCTATCATGTAATATGTCAATGAGAGGATATCATTCACCCTTTATTGGCTATGAATTCCACTATCGTAAGTGAAGCTATGTCATGCAGAAGTCATACACCCAGCGTACCAACGTTTGGCTCTATTACCAAATAAACTCAGGCTATCAGTACATCAAAGCATAAGAATCATGCACACATGAGTCGTCACTTACTCAGGATTGAGATAAGTCACACTATGATCATCATTAGTAAAAAAAATCCTTAAATGGATCTAGTATTTATTCTACTTGAGTTATGTCTGGTGTACTGTTAGTCCAAATAGTCACACCTATGTCTCTATCTTCTGGAGTCATCTACTTGATACCTAAAATAAGGTATCTCCCCATTTGGATTTGATAAATGAAATATTAGTATTTTAATCGATTTGCTCAATCCCGATTAGACAAAGGATTTGTTTAGATTATCTACTAATACAAGTTATCTTCTCGTATTATGATTTAACAACACGATGCAATTTAGCATTAGTTAAACGTTAGATAATCAATGAGTTAGCATTACTTTCATTTTGCTTTTTATACAAAAACCGTTGAAGACAATATACAAAATATATTAATGATAATGATGGAGTTTTATTAACCCAATAAGTTTGATAAATTACAAGTACATAGACGTAAGTACTACACTAAGGGCACTAGATCTGAGCAGGTTAAAAAATTAGAAGAGTAGCTCACCAAAAGTGTTGAGGAGTGCTTGAAGATTTTTGAAGGGACTAAGGTGAAGGCTACTACTGATTTGGATGTCATGTTGGGTAAATTCTAAAATTAATAATGCTCGATATCCAAGTAGCCCATGGACCCTTTGTATTTGCAAAATTAAAATATAATTATTGTTTTAATGTTCTTGAGAATTTCAAAAATGTACATTATCCCACTAATATTAAGTAGGAAGCTTTTAAAGAAAACTCTCGAGCACTCTATCCTCTACCCACAACTCTTCATATTGTTAAAGAAAATGGCAAGGAGGAAAATGTTGTCATTTATGTTGTTGGCAATGAAGGCTCCTTCTTATACTTCTATTAATCCTTTTTAATTGATCTTTCCCTTATTAAGCCTTTTACGAGCAAGACCCCTTATGTAACGCCCCTATTCCGTGTCCGATCACCGGATTAGGGTTAAAGGCGCTACCGGATAGATCGAAAGCATTTTCAAAATTATCACATAGTCATATATCAATCTCAAACATAAAGTCCCTTCAGAAGGTCATCGAGACCTTAAACATGCTTGTAAGCCGAGTCGGGACTAAACCAAAACACATACGAGATTTCATGAAAATTTAAAACTTTCCTAAAATACAAGGGACACACAACTGTGAGGGTAGGCCGTGCCTCACCCACGACTACTGGACACTCCCGTGTGTCCTCCCTGTGGTGGTATACTGCCAAATTCAACACGGTCACCAAGCACGCCCGTGTGCTAAGGCCGTGTACAATAGTTCACATACTACCATTTCCCACACGGCCACCAAGCACACCCGTGTCGAGGCCATGTACAATATAAGGCACATTCTGCCAATTTACCCACGGTCTTAGGCACGCCTGTACCTCAACCGTGCGACATTATAAGCCATTTTACAAGGCCAATATGCCACCCATTTTGGGTCTCACCTACAAGCAATACATACCAAACATAATATGCATATATGGCAACCAAAACATACCCAATGGTTCACTTCATTCATACATCCAATACCAAATCCATCCATACCAAATTGCTTAACCAAAACTTAACCATTCCATATGCATCAAAACATACTAAATATATGCTTCATAGCTTATTCATTCAAACATTTATCAACTCAAAAACTTGCCAATACACATGGCCATACTCACTTCATAAACATAAACACCTATCTAGCCTATACATGCCATAATTAGCCATATACATTTTCAAAAAGGTACCAAAATAAGTTTTTGTAGTGTGATGACGATCCTTAACAATCCCGAGCCTTCAGTAGCTTTGACGACCTATAAAATAAAGAAAACACACACAGAGAGTAAGCTTTCCAAAAGCTTAGTAAGTCATATACAAATAAACACCTTGGCACATATATATCGATCACTTAGCAACTATCACATATCTAACTTGGTTCATAAACTTATGGTCACATTTGCCATATTCAACATTTTGAGAATCACATTCTCATTATCAATCATACTCTTCTTCATGTCAAAGTCATATAGGTACTTACCTTTCATGCATGCTTAATGCACATTCAACGTACCTGAATCGGATATTCATTCACTTAATGGATCATAGCTCGGATATACCATTCGTATTGTAGACTTGCCCATCAAACCCTTAGGAACCTAGTAGGATACTCAGAAAGCTCGAAATAGTAGTACAATGCCAACGTCCCGCATTTAGGTCTTACATGCACTCGTATATCGATGCCATCGTCCCGCATGTGGTCTTACACATCTGATCATAATGATGCCAACGTCCCGCACGTGGTTTTACACGAGTCAATATGATGCCGATGTCTTAGACATGGTTTTACTCTTAAAGTTCATATCGATGCCTACGTCCCAGACGAGGTCTTTTTACATATAATTTCAAATCAACGCCAACGTCCCGGACGTGGTCTTACATGATAAAACAGAACAGATACCTATGTCATGACATAGCTAATCCTATCTATTCCTAGGTTCATACGGGACTTCTCAGTTTTAACACATATCAAATATTTTTAGAATTCACGCTCTTATCATCTTATGCTCATTCATTTTCATCGATAGACATATGAATACATATATTCAATTCAATAAAGATAAGTTTATTTGCATAGTGACTAACCTCAGATTCAGTTTATCAGAATGAAAATGGCTACTCGTTAACTTTCGCTTTCCCGCGATCTAAGTCCGTTTTCCTCAGTTCTTAATCTAAACATATTCAGAATTAACCCTTTTTATTCACTATTTCATTCAATTCACTCCATACACATATATTTTAGGCTATTTACAATTTAACCCTCATATTTGTACACTTTATCAATTTAGTCCATTTTTCTCAAAACATCAAATTCACAAAATCCACACACACACATGCTTGGACGAACCTCTCCAGGGACTATATAAGCCCAAATATTTCATCAAATTTGCTATTTAGTCATTCAATTTACCATTTTCACAATTTAGCCCTATTTAACTAAATTCATCAAAACTTCAAGAACAAAACATGTTCATCAAACACATATCTTTCATATTTCACTGTTAAACATCACAAATCACATAAGTTCATCAAAGTCTCATTTCAAAAACATTGTCAATCTTCAAAATTGAAGCATGGGTTTAGAAGAATTCGAAGCAACGATTACGAAAACATAGAAATTATCAAAAACGAATCAAAAACTAACCTCAAATTCAAGCTTACAATTGCTGAAACCTAGCTCAACTTCTTCTTTTTCTTTTCTTCAATATTTCGAAACTCATAAAAGATGATAACTATCATCTTTCCTTTGTTTCTTTTATTATACTTATATTATTATTCCATTTACTAAAGTACCCCTTTCACTTAATAGAAGAAAACATATATAACAAGGGCACATTTGACCTTTATCCATCCACTATCTAAATAATGGTCTTATTGCCTCATAAGGCCTTCTATTTTAAAAGCCATAACATCTTGATACTTAACAATTATCATGCAACTTTCACATGCAATGCATTTTAGTCCTTTTGTCAAATTAAACACGCAAACAGACAAATTTGCTTACGAAAATTTACCACATCCTATTTCACATATCAACCGCACAGAAAAAAATATTAAAATATTACAGAGTTTTCAACCGATCAAAACTTCTCTGACATTTATCCGACCATTCAAATCTGATATCTTTCTGAAGTAATCTTGTCAACGAGTAGCTATTGTTGAAAAACCCTTTACAAATCTACGGTAATAACCAGCTAACCACAGAAAACTACAGACTTCAAATACATTTCACAGAGGTTTCCAATTCAAAATAGCAGAAATCTTGCTTGGGTCTACTCGGATTCCAGAAGCTGACACAATGTGTCCCAGAAAGCTAACCTCGTGCAACCAGAATTCACATTTGCTGAATTTCGCACACAATTGCTTTTCTCGCAGAGTTTGCAACACAATCCTCAAGTGTTCAGCATGCTCATTTTCATTCCATGAATAGATCATTATATCATCTATGAATACTACAACAAATTGATCTAAGTACGATCTGAAAATTCTGTTCATCAGATCCATAAAAATAGCAGAAGCATTGGTTAGTCCAACTGGTATAACTAAAAACTCATAATGCCCATACCTCATTCTGAAGGCAGTTTTCAGAATATCTAAATCTTTAACTCTCAACTGGTAGTATCCCGATCTCAGATCAATCTTTGAAAATATAGTAGCTCCTTTTAATTGATCGAATAAGTCATCAATCCTAGGCAATATATATTTTTTCTTTATGGTCACCTTATTCAACTAACAGTAATCAATGCACATTCTCATCGTGCCATCTTTCTTTTTCACAAACAGAATAGGTGCACCTCAAGGCTAGAAACTCGGTCTAGCGAACCCTCTATCAGTCAACTCTTGCAACTGTGACTTTAACTCTTTCAACTCTGTTGGTGCCATCTTATACGGAGCTATCAAAATAGGTGTCATACCAGGCAACAATTGAATACCAAATTCAACTTCACGAATCGGAGGTAAACCCAGTAACTCTTCAGGGAACACATCAGAAAAATCACAAACAATGGGTACTGATCCAACTTTCTTCTCGGATACTTTTGAATCAATCACATAAGCAAAATATGATTCAAACCCCTTTTTCACATAACTCTGAGCTTTCAAAACAGATATTTTTTCAACTTTAGAGCAATCCATTCAAATCATCAGACTCAATCCATACAATCTCATCATTCGGACTTCTTAAATCAATATATTTTCTTTTACAGTTCACAACGGTATCATGCATAAACAACCAATCCATTTCTAAAATAATATCGAATTTATCAAATGGCAAAAGCATCAGATCAGCAGGAAAACAGATATCTCAAAACATTAACGGACAGTTCTTGCATACTTTTCAACAAGGACACTTTTACCTAAGGGGTTCAATACTTTTATAGCAAACTCAGTAGACTCTACAGGAAAAGTCTTGCTGAATACTAAATTCATGCATATATATGAATGCGTAGAACCAGGGTCTATCAAAGCAATCACAAAAGTATCATAAAGAGTAAAAATACCCGTTATAACATCAGGTGATAAAGCTTCTTCAAGAGCTCGGATAGCATATGCTCTAGCTTCAGATCTTACCACAATGTCTCTCATGCACCTCTAACTACCACTAACATTCTTTACATTCTTTGATGTTCGACCTCTCACAGGTGCATTATCAGATTTTGAATTCTGAACAGTCTCTGGTTCGACAGGCTCAGGGCAATCACCGATAAAATGATCAAGCGATCCACATCTGAAGCAAGCTTTATCATTTAATCTGCAGCTTCCCGGATGCCTCTTTCTGCAATGTTTACATTCAGGTCTCTCAGATCGAACATTACCAACACTGGCCACAGAAGTTGCTGGATTTTGGAACTCATTTGTGATCTAGCTCTATTTCTTTTCAAATGTCCCGCATTATCTCTAGAACGACTTTGATCATCTTGGAATCTTTTCAGAGTAGACTGAAATTATTTACTCTAAAATCTCTTTTTCATATCACGAGCTTCAGACTCAGCTTTTCTTTTATCCTTCTTGAGTGCTTCAGCTTTTCAAGCTCAGTCAACGGGTGTAACAAACTCTTTTATTTCTAGGATCCCAACCAGCAAACGAATATCTTCATTCAGACCATCTTCGAATCTTTTGCACATTATAGCTTTAGATGATACACATTCACAAGTGTATCGACTCAACTCGACAAATTCCGCTCATATTCTCAGAATACCATATGTCCTTGCTTTAGTTCTAGAAATTCTTTTCGTTTCTGATCAACAAATCTCTCACTGATATATTTCTTTCGAAACTCAATCTGAAAGAAATCCCATATGACTCGTTCTCTCGGAACAACAAAAATTAAGGTTTTCCACCATTGATAAGCTGCATCTCGGAGCAATGATACCATACACTTAATACTTTCTTTTAGAGTCAGAGACATTTCATCAAATACCCAGATCGTGTTTTCTAGCCGTAACTCACTTTTTCAAAGATCATCAAGATTAGTAGCTCGTAATTCTTCAATTTCATACTTACGAATCTTGTCAACCGGAGGCTTATTTAATGATTCGGATACATTCCGGTGGCACAACTGTAGTCTGAGGGGGATTAATTGGAGGCGGAGGTTGTGAAACAGTCGGGTTATTCTTTACAAACTGAGTGAACCACTCACTCATCATTTGCAAGAAAGCTTGTTTAGCTTCTCCCTCTTGATCGCTTATAGTCGGTCTCGGATTAGAAGCCTCTGTCCTTTGCGCGGGAGCAGGCGCATTACTTTCTACGTCATCAACTACAACTTTTTTGGGATCCATTGCTATACAGAAATCATATTTTACACATCAGGATTCATCACACTATCACAGTTCAAATATTATGGCATGTATAGCTAGACTTTGACGTGCTATGTTAGTCCAAGAATCGACTAAACCGTAGCACTGATACCAATCAAATGTAACACCCCTATTCCTTGTCCGATCACCAGATTAGGGTTAAAGGCATTACCAGACAGATCAAAAACATTTTTAGAATTATCACATAGTCATTTATCAATCTCAAACATAGAGTCCCTTAAAAAGGTCATCGAGACCTTAAACATTCTTGTAAGCCGAGTAGGGACTAAACCAAAACACATATGAGATTTCATGAAAATTTAAAACTTTTTTAAAATACAGGGGACATACGGCCGTGGGGGTAGGCCGTGCCTCACCCATGACTACTGGACACACCTGTGTGTCCTCCCCATGGTGGTATACTACCAAATTCAACACGGTCACCAAGCACGCCCATGTGCTAAGGCCGTGTACAATGGTTCACATACTGCCATTTCCCACACAGCCACCAAGCACACCCGTGCCGAAGCCGTGTACAATATAAGGTAATTCTGCCAATTTACCCACGATCTTAGGCATGCCCGTGTACCTCAACCGTGCGACATTATAGGCCATTTTACAAGGACAATATGTCACCCATTTTGGGTCTCACCTACAAGCAATACATACCAAAACATAATATGCATATATGGCAACCAAAACATATCCAATGGTTCACATCATTCATACATCCAATACCAAATCCATACATACCAAATTGCAAACTAAATCCTACCTCATTGCAAACATGTATCATCCATTTGCTTAACCAAAACATAATCATTCCATATGCATCAAAACATACTAAATATATGCTTCATAACTTATTCATTCAAACATTTATCAACTGAAAAACTTGCCAATACACATGGCCATACTCACTTCATAAACATAAACACCTATCTAGCCTGTACATGCCATAATTAGCCATATACATTTTCAAAAAGGTACCAAAATAAGTTTTTGTAGTGTGATGACAATCCTTGACAATCCCGAGCCTTCAGTAGCTTCAACGACCTATAAAACAAAGAAAACACACACAGAGAGTAAGCTTTCCAAAATCTTAGTAAGTCATATACAAATAAACATCTTGGCACATATATATCGATCACTTAGAAACTATCACATATCTAACTTGTTTCATAAACTTATGGTCACATTTTCCACATTCAACATTTTGAGATTCACATTCTCATTCTCAATCATACTCTTCTTCATATCAAAGTCATATAGGTACTTACCTTTCATGCATACTTAATGCACATTCAACATACCTGAATCTAATATTCATTCACTTAATGGATCATAGCTCGGATATACCATTTGTATTGCAGACTTGCCCGTCGACCCCTTAGGAACCTAGTAGGATACTCAGAAAGCTCAGAATAGTAGTACAATGCCAACGTCCCAGACGAGGTCTTACATGCACTCGTATATCGATGCCACTATCCTAGATAGGGTCTTACATGTACAGATCATAACGATGCCAATGTCCTAGACGTGGTCTTACACGAGTCAATATGATGCTGATGTCCCAGACATGTTCTTATTCATAAAGTTCATATCGATGCCTACGTCCCATACGACGCCTTTTTACATATAATTTCAAATCAATGCCAATGTCCCGAACGTGGTCTTACATGATAAAATAGAACAGATACTTATGTCATGACATAGCTAATCCTATCTATTACTAGGTTCATACGAGACTTCTCAGCTTTAACACTATATCAAACTATTTTAGGAATTACTCTCTTATCATCTTATGTTCATTCATTTTCATCGATAGACATATGAATACATATATTCAATTCAATACAGATAGGTTTATTTGCATAGTGACTTACCTCAGATTCAGTTTATCGGAATGAAAACGACTACTCGTTAACTTTAGCTTTCCCGTGATCTAAGTCTGTTTTCCTCGGTTCTTGATCTAAACATATTCAGAATTAACCTTTTTTATTTACTATTTTATTCAATTCACTCCATACACATATATTTTGGGCTATTTACAATTTAACCCTCATATTTGTACACTTTATCAATTTAGTCTATTTTTCTCAAAACATCAAATTCACAAAATCCACACACACACATGCTTGACCGAACCTCTCCATGGACTATATAAACCCAAATATTTCATCAAATTTTCTATTTAGTCCTTCAATTTACCATTTTTTCAATTTAGCCCTATTTTGCAAAATTCATCAAAACTTCAAGAACAAAACATGTTCATCAAACACATATCTTTCATATTTCACTATTAAACATCACAAATCACATGAGTTCATCAAAGTCTCATTTCACAAACATCATCAATCTTCAAAATTGAAGCAGGGGTTTAGAAGCATTCGAAGCAACGATTACGAAAACATAGAAATTATCAAAAACAAATCAAAAACTAACCTCAAATTCAAGCTTACAATTGTCGAAACCTAGCTCAACTTCTTCTTTATCTTTTCTTCAATATTTCGGCACTCATAAAAGATGATAACTATCATCTTTCCTTTGTTTCTTTTATTATACTTATATTATTATTCCATTTACTAAAATATTCCTTTCACTTAATATAAGAAAACATATATAACAAGGGCACATTTGACCTTTATCCATCCACTATCTAAATAATGGTCTTATTGCCTCGTAAGGCCTTCTCTTTTAAAAGCTATAACATCTTGATACTTAACAATTATCATGCAACTTTCACATTCAATGCATTTCAGTCCTTTTGTCAAATTAAACACGCAAACAGACAAATTCGCTTACGAAAATTTATCACATGCCAATTCACATATCAATGGCACAGAATAGAATATTAAAATATTATATAGACTTGGATTTGTGGTCCCGAAACCATTGTTCCGACTAGGGTATAAACCAGACTGTTACACCTTAAAATGTTTCTATGAGATTTTCTAGTGTAAGACTTTGCAAGCAAGCCTATTATATTTAGGGTGAAAATGGTGGTTGGTTGCTATAAGTGGTTTGAGTTTGTAGGTGTGTATGCACATGATCTTAATGAATGGGATCCTAAGGGTATAAGTAATATAGATTAATGTGGTCAAAGCTAGATTGTTCACCATAATGGATGGGAAGAGGTTTAACCTGATAACTTTGGCTCAAAATCTCATGTTGATTGATCATTTAGGTTGGTGTTTGAAGAGTGACTAGATGGTTCTCTTGTTGTCCTAAGATCTCTTGGTTGTGAAAGTTAGGGTTATTTTTGTTGGGTAGAGACATGGTTTTTTGTTCAGTTTTCCACAAATGACACTAATTGTTAATACAAAATTTTAAGGTGGTACACACTGTCAAAACCATTTTTATGTTTAGAAAACGAGAATCGACTGTTAAAAAAAATGGAAATGGAGTCGCCACCAATCCCTTTTTACTTAGGTGTGATTGGATCACCTTGTAAAACGTTTTATTTCAAAACATTTGATTTTGGTCCACGAAATAAAAGAAAACTGGTTCGAGAGTCGGTTACATATGAGGAAGGGTTAGCACCCTCATAATGCCCAAAAACTGGTACCTAATCGATAAAATCATGTCCTAATGTTGAAAATTTGAAAGAATTTTTAAATTATGAATTCTTAAAAACTCGAACAATTTGAGTTAAAATTTGAGATTTCTTTGTTCCGAAAGAATACAAACATCACATCCAGCACGTTAGGACATGATATTTTTAAACCTCGTAACTAAAATCATCTCATAATTTACGAAATTTTATTAAAAGGATATTTAGTTATTTAGTCAAACAGACAATCGAAACCTAGCACGTTAGGGCACTATTTCCTGAATTTCTAAATACAAAACATTGTCTTATTTTAAAACTTTTAGATAAAATATAGTAATTTTATAAAATGTATTTTATTCTAAACGATGATCCATGTGAAAATATCGCATTAATACTTTATCAAACATAAATATCAAAAGCAATCATAATATACTAACATTTCATATTAATGTAGGCAATAAAAGAAATATAAAATTGGACTAATAACAATACCTACATTAAAGCAATTGTAAATAAATGAAATAGTATGAACAAATATATAAAACAATAAATAATAAAATAATATAAAAACTACAAAATAAATATAAAACTTCTCATACAAGATTAAACTTTTCATGCAATGTCACATACCAAATAATAAATAAATATTGCAAAAAATAAAAATATATAATATTTATAATAATCATATAAAACTAGATATTTAAAAATAAAAATATATTATATAAAATTATATGCAACATTAAGGATAAAATAATTTAAAAATTATATAAAAATATAATATAATAATGTACAATAAAATAAAATAAAATAAAATAACTAATATATAAATTTTAAAATAATAAACAATATATATAGATAATTAAACTAAGTAAAATAATAAATAGTATAATTTGAAATAATATGTAGGTAAGAAAAACAATACACAAAAATCTTATACTATCAATAAATTAATATATAAATAATAATTTTTAATATGATAAAACAATTTTAATATAATGTTAAAATAATTAAAAAATAACATAAACTAAAAGGGTTTTAAAATAAACAATGAAATAAAAAAAATGTAGAAGGATCAAATCAAAACACGCATCACATCTTAGGGGCTTACTAGGCAATCATGCCATGTCTCCTAAACGACGCCGTTCTGATATTGACCTTTAAGTAGCCCAAAGGATTAAATTGAAATATACACAATCATTTAGGGCCTAATTAAAAAATTAAATTAAACAAAATTAAAAATAATAAAAATTACGGAAGGGTTAAAATGGCAATTAGACCTTTTAACAAAAACACGCGGATCCTCACCGGGTTTTCGGGTCAACGCGAATCCTTACCCTGAACGACGTCATTTTATGTTGATTAGCTTAAGCAGAAACGACGTTGTTTTCTCATTGCTATATAAGTTACAAAGTTAATAAAAAAATCATTTTAACATTTCAGAAGAAAAAAAAAGGCTGAGTTTTTTTTTGAAAACTCTTTCTATCCTTTGGCCTTCGGCCAGGACTCCAATGAGGGGGCCTTCGCATGTGCTTCCGTATGCGCCACCGTATATGGTGGTCGACGGCCAGCGACTTCGTTTTTAACACCAATCAAAAGGTAAAAAAAAACCCTTTTCCTTTATTTTATCACTCGTGTATTTACTATTTGCAGGAATCGAAAAAAAAAGTAAAAAGAATAACACGGATAAGGAATAAGAAATCACCTCTGTTTGGTGTTTCTATTTCAGTGTATTTTTTTTGCCTATATTCTTTGTGTCGTCTGTTACAAATTTTATAGGGTTTTATAACCCAGAAAATAAGAAAGGAAACAAAAAATTCTATTTCTTTTGCCATTTTCGCTGCTGTTTATTTCCTTTTCTTGCAGGTAAGAGGCGGAGATCTCGAAGATGATGGGGCGATTCGCACAAACTGTGGCGCATCTAGTGGCTTGGGCGCGAGAAATGGCTATTAAGGATTGCGGCGCCTAGGGTTTCCCTAGAAACCCTAAGGCTACGTTTGGTTCATTGTAATGGAATAGAAATGAATTGAATAGAGGTGTAATGGAATAGAGGTGTAATGGAATAGAGTGTAATAAGTAATTCAACCTGTTTGGTTGAATGGAATGGAATAGAATGTAATAGAATTCTTGTGTTTGGTTGAATGGAATGATGTTGTAATAGCATAAGTAAAAGAACTAAAATGACCGTAATACCCTTAGCGTAATTTTTTTAAGTAGATGATTATTGTTATTGTTATTAAATTTTAATAAGATTATTATTGAAAATAATTTAATAAAAATAATAAATAATTTAATCATATTTTAACATAATTATTATTAAATATAATTTAATAAAAATAATTTAATAACATTCTTAATATATTTATTATATGAATTAAAAATCAAAATATATAATACTATAAAAATATATATAATCTATTTTATTATTTTTAAATTGTAATGCATATTTAATGTCTAAAATATCATTATTGAAACAAATAATTTAATTATTCTACAATAAAAAATATTAGAAGTAATAAATAACTTGAGAATTTATATTTTGCATAAACATAATATTCATATATTAACAAAAGGTTACATGAAACATATATAAGTAAGTTAATTTTAACTTATGCCATGCATCTTTAAAGGCTAATTTTAATCAAAATAGATGAACTCCTGATCCTTGCTATGTATTAGTTAATTAATTTATGTAATTAAAGTACATGTCTTGCATGCTTTATATTATAGTATAGTATACATTTCTATTACAATCCCTATAGTTTTTATATCTTGCTTTGTGCACCTTATCTAAAGATTGAAACATATGATTGACATGTTGATTTTAGAAATAATTAATGTAAATAGATTAATATAATACCAAGCTAAAACATACCGTCCCAAATATTACAAACACAAAAGTTACCAAAATATCATCAATACAACTATGATTTTTAATGCTCAAGAAGAAATCTTCCGACCCATTCCAATCGTATGTATGGAGGTAAACTAAAGAAAATGAGCATTTATGTTGGATGATCTGGAATTTTGTCAATGCTCGAAAACATTCATCCACGCTTAAACCTTCTATTTCACATAATGTTGGATATAAATTTATAGCTTTTTCTTGGATGGTCCGAAATTCTTCCGACTTTTGTTGAATTATCTGATCGGAGGCAATACTCCTCTCGATTTGTTCGCCAACAATTTGCATGTTTTCCGCCAATAAAGTGGCAAGATCATGAAATGAAGAAGAAACATGATCACTCGAATCGAATTCCTTTTTTCTTCTTTGAAGATGTAGAAACCCTTGGTTTGTAGTTGGTTGCGATTCAGAGTGAAACATCCATGTCATCCAAAGAGATATTAGCTTCACAATCATAGAATTCGTTTTTCTTCATGAATATTTGTAGCGACTACATCCTCAACATTTATTTCTTCAATGATATCACCAATGTTTGAGCATCTTTCCCAAAGGGCTCGATCTTTCGC
This sequence comes from Gossypium rotundifolium, assembly GCA_025506655.1. Lineage (NCBI taxonomy): Eukaryota > Viridiplantae > Streptophyta > Magnoliopsida > Malvales > Malvaceae > Gossypium > Gossypium rotundifolium. The sequence continues at coordinate 133,881,061 of CP106725.1, read as the reverse complement.
GTAAATAGCATAAGTTGGTCGTAATAAGGAAACTACGATGTTTAAATTGACCACTTCTTTATGACTCTATAAAAAGAGGAATTCATATTAGTTATAAGTTTGGTGAAAATAAGATAATAAAGACTTGAAATAATTCTTACATTTATATATGAGTTCCACAATCGCATCTTCAAAGAACAACGAGTCGCCTATGCTCATCCCAACCAAAACCGCTATTGTTTTTTCCATTAAGCATGTCATAAACGATTGACCAATCCTTTTCAAGAATCTAATCCTCGATTCAATATTAGGTTTAGCCTTCAACATTGAATTGGGTAAAACTTTTCTAACATTCTTTCCAACTCATTTAAATAACCGTGTTTAAATCCGTATCGAGATTAAAGGTTCCAACATTGTGCAAGTCGAGCATACAAGAAACCAACGCAGCATCTTCTTCTGGAACCCATTTCCTTTTGGTTCCTCGAGAACTTTGGGAAGAAATATTTGATTCTGAAAACCCGACATAATTATCTTAAGAAAAAATAAATTAACATTTGACAACATTAAGACATAATAGGTAGCTAGATTTATAGCATTTAAATAAGTTTGTAAATACTTCAACTTGTAGCACTAAAATAATTCAATTTACAACATCTAAACACTTCATTTTGCATCACTTTAACATCTCAATTAACAACATTTATACACCTACATATGATTAATGCTATGTGTTCCTTGCATGTTTATAAGCCAAGCCCGCTTTTGATGTAATTGATGAAGATGTCATGTTCGCTTAATCTATATAATATTCAAGTTATATATCTAATTAAAGAAAGAGGAGAAATTAAAATGTGAGGAAGAGATACACAATGAAGCCCCACATGCTTATATTTAAGCCATTTGCAAGGTGTATTGTAGTGGAAGATAGAAATTAGATCATAATGAATATTTTTATTATAATAAAAACACACTCAAAAGAAGGCAATTCACTCACCTATTGAAAATTTTCTTTTTACTTTTAAATATTAAATACATACCTTCAAAAATTGAGTGTTTTAAATATATTTTAAAAGTATTAATTGAGTCTTAATTTGATTAAAATCAATATTATTATAAATGCAATAATATGTGAGTTTGCTCTAAAACGTGAGAAATTTTTTTATAATTTTAGGAATTTGAATAAAATATACAATTAAAAAAAACAATTCTCATACACAAAACACAATCAAGGTAGAATTTTAGTTCCTCTCTCACTCCAACAATGAATTATTATTTTAGTACATCATCTTTAATACTAAAACCAGTTGTTCTAATATCAAATATCATGGTACAACTGCTCAAGCATACCGCAAAGTATTGTTCATTAAAGATAGATTTTTATTCAAGAAGGCATTTCATTTAACCTCTAAAACAATCACGCCACGCAGCTCTTTTTAACTATTTTCTTTTTGTTCTTAAAGACTTTATTCATGATTTAGCTCTCAAATTTATCAAATTTATACACCTACATTTAATTTATCAAAGTAACTCATACAAACAAAACTTTATAACTCTCATTGTTTTCAATACTATGTGTTCCTTGTTTTTAAATCTTGTAGTGCACATGATTAAGACTTTGCAATCTAATGATAGCAATTATTTGGCTGAACAAGACTTGGAAATTTTAAGGTAAGCATGTCATATATTTATATTTGAAACATGCATGGCGACGAGATTCAATTGAGGAGAGACCTTAATCTTTTCATATTGTTTTTGTCCTTTTCGGATCGAGCATAGATTAGCTTGGTTCTTAGTTGTTTGGAACTTGTAAGTATTAGCATAAGAAAATGTAATTCATCGAATTGAGAACGAAAATAGAGCGTAACAAATTTGTCTTCCGGCAAAGATAAAAACGCGATGCTCTATTAAAAATGAAGGAAATAACATACTTAAGAATAGCAGTTAGACCTAAAGCATGCCTTTTTGCTTCTAAATATGCCAAGAGATTACTTTGGACATCTATTGATTTGAGCTAAGCATTTATTCATCTTTGCTTCTAAAACAAGGAACACATAGTATTGAAAACAAGGAACACAAGTACACATGGAACACAAGGAGCATCAAGAACATAGTATTGAAAACATAGTATAGGGACATGGATATGACTCAAAAGATTTAAAACTCCCTAACATCATAATGTGAGAGATAAACAATGACAGAGATGCATGATCACCAAGATGCAGGAATGTACTAAACCAAATCATAAACCATAAAGGCAAACCTTGAGGTTTTAATGACCCAAAATGGAAAGAATATCGACGCAAAGAAGAGCCGGAGATGGCAAATAATCCAAAGCACACACTTGCTCCAAGCTCTCTCTCGTAATACTTGAAAACTTTAGTCGCTTCTAAAAACACATCACTTACATCATGTAGGCAAGGATAATTGAACCAATGCGAAAAAAGTCGTAAACAAAGCAAACTATAATCATCTTCCAACTTGATATCCACAAGATAATTTAATTTATCAAATTAACTCATACAAACAAAACTTTATAACTCTCAATGGCTATGTTCTTCCTCACAAAATTTCATTAAATACTCTTCAATTCTAAATTCATATCATCCAAAACAATTTGCTAGCGATAGCTTTCAAAGGTTAAAAGATCTAGCCAAATTTCGCCTTTTGCAATTTCGGATAAAGGCCTAGCTATTGAAAAGACAAATATTGAAATGATACAATTATGTATTTCAGTCTAACAATCAAATTGAACCTCAGTTCAAATAATTCTAGATGTAATAATTTGTAGTCATATAGTTATACGACTTTTCCTTTCTTTACAGGCTCTATACATTCATCAACTTGAATCTTCAATCAGGTCAAATATTATATTAACACAAGATCAGGTACTACTAGTCCAGTAAACAACATGCTTAAGAATTCCCTTTAGCTTTGTATGCTGCAGTAAAAATAGAGGGCATCTGCATGATCCAACATGAACTTAAATTTAATTTCCTTAACAAAGTTCCTAGCATGGATTTTGTGTAAAACAATGGTAAGGATAGCAATGCATACGGTGACATCATAGGAAAATAATAACCAACTTGCTAGCCTGATTAACACTAGTAATTCTTTTCTTGGATATTAGTATTAGGTCGGCAGTCAGCTGAATCAAATTAACCACCTACTTGCACAAATTTGCTACCAAACATGGAAATTTTTAACTATAAAAGGATTACTCAAAAAGAAATTGGTAATTTAATCGATAATAAAACATTGAAATTGTTGAAAATATAATAAAATATGATTCGGGATATTTTCTTCGCTTAAGTACTTAATGACTCGACATGACAAAGAGTTTATCTAAAAGCAATCATTTTCTATTATATTTAGCACTATAGGTTAAAAACTATACATATGTCACGAAGTACAAGTCTCTAATGCATTTTGGCTTAAAACAAAGATATTTATTGCAAACCGTAAACCGATGGCGGCAAACATTTAATATGAAGCCAAAAAGAAGACCGAACTTCACCTCCAAAAGTGGTTAGTTTTCAAGCCCAAATGAATCATCGCCTAATTCTTCATATTAACTAAACATCACAAACTTTTAAACACTTCAAAATTACTAATTTGAGAGTATTAATGCATGTAATCAAATTTATTTAACACTATTCATGCCACATAACGCATTCATTGTCAAACCGGAAGCCATCCTCCATGTCACTTTGAGCAAGATCTAGCAAAGGAATAATCGCAGATTGCTTGTAGTTGGATGGATAATGAGACAATATCTCCTTGACCTATACATAATAAGTCCAGATTAAGAAATAATCAACTTTGGATTAAAAAATCTGCAAATTACCAAGCCACTTAAACTACCCAAGGTAAACTTAAAAATCCGATTCACTTCCATATAATTGAAAATAGATTGATGTAACAAGGAGAGAAAATTAAACGATTCTACTCTCATTATCTCGCATAATTCTTCAAATTTATGTTACTAAGATTCAAGATACAGTAACGCTTAAATTTTTCCAATGCTTCAACAAAATGAAGAGTAGGAGTAACACGACTTAGAGAAACAAACTAGCTTTAAACAACCATACATAGAATGAGAATCTTTGCGCTCATATAAGTTACTAAGTAAATTATCGCCATGCGATGGAGATGCAAAGAGGGTCATTGATGGAGATGTAGAGGGTGCGATTTGGGGAAATTGGGGAGAAAAATAAAGGGAATCGGGTAGGGAAAAATGGATTGGGAAAATAAAATGGAAAAAAAAGAGATTTCAGTGAAATTTTGGGATTTCGGGGAGGAGGGATGGGGAACCGATTTTAGGAAAAGATTGGGAAAACAAGAAGAGATTTGAGGTGAAATTTTGGGATGATGAAGGAAGATGATGTGCGAGAAGTAGAAGCAAAATGTTACGACCTTGGATGAAGAAGAGGAATGCCCTGAGTCAAGGGTACGTGAAATGGTCGCCGATTGAGAGTGTTTTGAGGTGAAATTTTGGTAAGGGTAAAAGGGTTCTTCAAGCAACGAATAGCTAAACGGTGAAGAAGGAAGGAATGGAAATCGTTGCTTAAGGCGGCATGGAATACACCCGTAATAGGTATTCCATTGAAACAAACGTATGCTTGTGTGGGCCTGCGAATAAGCTCAATAGGCATGTAATGGAATAACCATTACATTGAACCAAACATGCCCTAAGTTTTTGATTTCGTTCAAGCATTGGGCTCATTTGGGCCATCTCTGTTTTTAGGCTTGATTGAGTTTGGGTAGGTTAGGTCTGTTTAGGCAGGGGTCTTAGGTAATTGGGTTTTGGGTCTTGGTTAGTTTGTTTAGGTTTTGTTTAATATTAGGCCTCCAGTAATATTTGGGCCTGTAAATGGTTTTATAAATGGATTGTATTAATTGACATTTGGTATATATATTTTTTTGACTTGTTTTATTTTCCACGGCCTGGGCAAAATGGGCTGATTATAGCGCCCTTCTTTACTCATTGTCGTGCTATAAAAGGTCCAATTTTGCCCGGTCTTTGCCAAGCCTTGACTTCTTGGTCCTCGTCTTATTCAGATGGTTTCTAACTCTACTACAACCTCAAGAACGCCAAATCATGCCATTTTTTAGTCTTCTCCACTGCAACTCAAGGAAACAAGACTAATATCTTCGATCAGCCTCCTGCAACTTCAGGAATGCCAAATCTACTATTTTTCGATCTGCTTCACTGTAAACTCAGGGAGACAAGATTTGATGTCTTTGATCTACTTCTTGCAACTTCAAGAAGATGAGATATGTTGTCTTCAGTCTACTCCACTGTAATTTCAAGGAGATAAGACTATAATATTTAGTCTGCTCCCTTGCTACCTCAAGGAGATAAGGCTAGTGGCTAAAATCTGCTTCCCTGCTACCTCGAGAGGATAAGATTCACCATCTTCGATTTGCTCCACTGCAACTTCAGGGAGACAAAATCTACATTCTTTAGTCTGCTTCCTTGCTACCTTAGGAAGATAAGACTACAAACTTCAGCTTGCTCCCTTGCTACCTCAGGAAGATAAAGCTGGTGGCTAAAATCTACTTCTCTGCTACCTTGAAAAGATAAGATTCACTGTCTTCGATTAGCTCCACTGCAACTTCAGGGAGACAAAATCTACAATCTTTAGTCTGCTTCCTTGCTACCTCAGGAAGATAAGACTACAAATTTTAGCCTGCTCCCTTGCTACCTCAGGGAGATAAGGCTGGTGGCTAAAATCTACTCCTCTATTACCTCGGGAAAATAAGATTTGCTGTCTTCGATTTGCTCCACTTCCATCTTAGGGAGACAAAATCTACAATCTTTAGTCTGCTTCCTTGCTACCTTAGGAAGATAAGACTACAAACTTTAGCATGGTCCCTTGGTACCTTAGGGAGATAAGGTTGGTGGCTAAAATCTGTTCCTCTGCTACCTCGGGGAGATAAGATTCGCCAAATTTGATCTGCTCCACTACTGCTTAAGGAGATAAGATCTGCATATTTACCAATAATGCTACATCATCCTCTGAGGGACATGTCATGTAGACTCGGTTCCATATGTTTATGTCATATGACCAAGAAGCTAATATCAAAATGAGTCAAATGCTTCTAGCTACATGTGTTATGAGGGACATGAATGCAACATGTCATGAAAATGATTCCTTTTTTTAATGTTTAAGGGTTAGGATGCAATGATTGGAATGAATCAAATGCTCCTAATGAGATTTGCTGTAACATCCTAGATTAGGGGTTATGCGTTTGTGCATAATTCATGAGTAGTAGGTTTTGGCAGTGTTTGGAAGTGAATTAAGGGTTTTTAAAATCCTAGGATGGAAGAGAAAGCTTTGGAAAATTATTGGTTTTCAAGTTAAAAATAAGAAGTGATGTGGAAAAGTGGCAAGGGACACCACCTAAGGTGCAAGGGTTATGGCATCAAGTGAAGTACTTTGAGGGAAGAGGTTCGAATCCCATTGTGTGCATTTTTAGAACCTTGGAAATGTAAGGAAAATATAAGGAAATGTAAGAAAATGAAAGGAAATGAAAGGAAATGTAAGGAAATGTATGGAAATGTATGGAAATGTACGGAAATGTAAATGTATGGAAATGTAAAATGTACGAAATGTAAGGAAATGTATGGAAATGTAAGGAAATGTAGAGAAATGTAAGGAAATGTAGGAAATGTCTTGGAAATGTAAGAAATGATTTAGAATTGTTAAGTTTCAAAAAGAGGAAAGTAAATATTTTGGAAACTTGGAAATGATTAGCTAAAAGAGGAAAGCAAACATTTTGGAAACTTAAGTTAAAAGAGGAAAGTGAACATTTTGGAAACTTAAGTTAAAGAGGAAAGTGAACATTTTAGGAAACCTAAGAAATGTCAAGTTTACAGAGCCGAACTAAAATTTTAGAAACCTAGAAATGACTTAGAAATGTCGAGTTTTAAAGTTTAAAAGAGGTAATTAAGGAAAGGAGGCCTTAAAAGAAAAAGTACATGAAATTTGACACACAAACGGGTTTGGAAAAGTGGCCTGAAGATGCCACTTAGGGCCTTTGGAAATGGTGCCACATACAAGGGTGTTGGGCCTGAGTTCAAGTCACATGGGAAGAAAATAAAATAAGTTTTATTTTGCTTCTAGAATCCCAAGAGGTGGACAAGACAAGGCTTGCAAAAGAGGAGTTTCACTCTCTTTAAATTCAGCTAATTAGAAGATAATAAGGATTATACTTTATTTGTTTTAAAATTAAAGAGATAAAGTTATCACATAAGGAAGAGTAGTGGCCAAGCAAAGGATTCTTGGCCTAATTTCTGCTATAAAAGGATGAGACTAGGGCTATTCATTATTCATTCTCCCTCTCTTTTCTTTTGCCAAATATTCTTTCTCCTCTCCCTCTGCCAAATTCTTCTTAAGCATCCATTCTTTTTCTTCTTTTCTTTTAGCATCCTAGCCGATTCCTTCTAAGCCTATTATTCCTCTCTTCTTTCATCTTTGAAATCGAATACATAAGGGATCATAGCCGATTGTTCATCAAGTCTCTAAGTCAATCTCAAGTGGTGTCGGAGAGATCATCGATTTCAATATAAAGGGTAAGGATCTATAGTTATAATTGTATTCCTTTCTTTTAAGCCGAAAGTTAGTCTAATCCTCCTATATCTTATTGATCAAATATGGAAGGTGAATTTTGGGATTTCAGATCTAAGGTATTTCAAATCTCCATTAATCAAGAAGAGTTTTTCGGATTTAAAAGATTTAAGGTAAGATATATGTATATTCTACCAAAGGCCATGTTTATGTTTTAATGTTAGATTAAATCTAACATATGGTTATAGGAATTTTGACATCCTTAAAGAAAGCAAGAGATCAATTTCTAGATTTGAATAATAGGAAATCGAAACAAGGTAAGCCTTAGTGTAGTAATCCTACTAGGATTTGGATTTATGGTAGAATGGCTTTTTATTAAAGTAATAAGTGATAAAAAAATGTAGGGATTAAGGATCTAAGCATTAGATCAAGCTTTTAGAATCTCAAGGAATCGCTAAGTGAATCGGTGTGTACCCCACACTAAATCTTGATAGATTTACTACTTTAATTTTATTATATGTGCTAATATAAAAGTGTAAGAATATGGCTAAGGTACCGTGTGTACCCTACACTAATCTTAATAGATTTATGGCTTAAATATGATATATATGTTAATGTGAAAGTGTAAGAATGTGGCTAAAGTACCATATTATGGTACAAAGTACTGTGCACGCTTTTCCTACTCCTACTAGGATTACGAAATATGTTATACTCAACATGTGAAAAGTGACATGAATGTGAATTTAAGTATGATATGCATGATATGAATAATATGGGGCATTCGGTTATTTGAAAAAGGGAAGTGAATGTGATGACTTGGTCTCACTAAGTGAAACGTGATGACTTTGGTCTCACTAAGAATATGTGACGACTTCGGTCTCACTAAGTGAATGTGGTGACTTGGTCACATTAAGTGAATGTGGTAACTTCGGTTACATTATCTAGATGTGGTGTCTCATGACACAAATATCTGGTGGCTATGCCACAAAATTTTATGTGGGCGATGAGCACGCCGATCGCAATGATCGCCTTCGATGGTGTGTAGCGGATGGAGGGTTGACTTAGTAGTCCCCACTGTGCAGTGTTGGTACGGTGGAGTGTAGCGGATGGCATATAGGTTTGGGTTCGGGTTTGCATCATTATCTTGAATTTTATATGAATATGATATGTATGGTGTGCCTATTTCTATTATGTTTTGGTGTTGGTTACACATTGAGCCTATCGACTCACCCTGCTAGGGAACATGTTTCTGTGATGAGTAGTAATGGACCAGACTACAGAACTTGTGGTGGCCATGTTCACTTGAAGTTTAATTTAATTTGAACCTTTATTTTATTTTAAGTATCAGTATAAATTTTATTTTGGGTTTTGTTTTATGTAATAAGGCCATAGTGATGATTTTATTTCATTTTGATTACTCGTGCTATGAATTTAGGGCTTTATAAAGAATAAGCCCATTTAATTTAAAATAAGCTTAAATATTTTGTCACCGAAATTATGGGTTTTCATTATAAAAAAAATAAACTTGTTTTCAACTCAAGCCCAACACACAAACAAACTATCTTCCAAAACACACAGCTTTCAAAGTATTCAAAAGAATTTTCAAACGGTTTACACCAGGGAACATACCAGATCCGGTCCAAGCTCGTGGGCTGGGTGTGGGGTGTTTTAGTTTGGTATCAGAGCCCAGTTTTAAACTCTCGGCCTTGGGTTTAAGGCCCAAAATGTTTTCCAAAGTAAGCCCAAAAGGAATTTTCTAAAAAATATTCAGGTTTTTCTGGCATGGCCCACTAAGTCTCCAACCCAAATCCACCGTAAGTACTCGACTTCAAAGTGATTTGAATATGTGAAATGTATGGGGTTTTATGGCAATGTAGATTAGTCTGATAAGTATTTGAACCCTAGGACTAGTATACCCCAACAAAAACATAAGACTTAAATGCCTAACTAAACAAACCTGTGGTTAAGTCGCTGAGTTAGGGTATGGCAACCATGGTACGCATGTCTAGGATTGGTTTCAGTGGGAGCTTGGTATTTAAGCAGTCCGTGTGACTCACCCCCTCTCCACTCGAATCCTACCTGGTGCGTAGCTTTGGTTCACCCTAACCAAGAGGACTTAGCCACGGGCTAAACCCAATAAATAAAACCCGAAAGGGACTAGCCACATTTTCATGGAAACCCTAGTTTTAAAAAGTCAACAAACTACCCTTTTGAAATTATGAAAATTATTATTTTGGAAAAACTTTCTAAAAATTTTCGATTTACAAAATTACCTAAATACCATTAGTGGTAAAATTACTAAAATGCCCTTGATTTTCTGAAATTACCATACTACCCCGATTTCCATAACAATTTTTGATTTTGCACAAGTACTAAAAAAAAAAAACTTTACAAAATATCAAAGATAACCTGATTTAGAAAATTTTATGAAAGTACCCCTGATTTGAAAAATGACCGAATTACCCCTAACCTGTGCAAATAACCAAAATACCCTCAGTAAGGAAAATCAACGAAGTGCCCTCAAATTAGAAATCTTCAAAAATGCCCTTGGTTTTAAATTTACCTTATTACCCTTGATTTCAATAAAATTTCCTCACTTTGTAAAAGTATTTAAAAACCCTATTTTGTGAAAGTCCAAAATACCTCGATTTAAAATTTACTAAATTACCCCGATTGATAAAATTACCAAAATGACCCCGATTTTCAAATTTTTACAACATCACCGATTTGGAAAACAAATTCTCAAAAGAACCTCAAGTTTTACAAATTTTGAAATACCCTTGATTTATTGAGATTTACAAATTTACTCGTTAATTATCAAATACCCTTGTAATTTCAAAATTTTGAAAAGCCCTGTGATTTCAAAATTATCAAAATACCCTTATTGACAACATCACCAAGGAACCTTATTTTGACAAATTACGAAAATACCCCTATAGGGCAAATTACAAAAATACCCCTGGGTAGTGGAAAAACAACAACAATGAGAACTACAACATTTCTCTGAATGAACGAAAGTTCATAATTGATTGATGGATGTATGAATGTAAAGACTGTGTGCATGTATGAATACGAAAGAACACTTCTAAAAATTCTTTCCATAAAACTTCTTCGCGGTTAATCAGTGAAACAAAATTTTATATTACATAAAACTTCTTAATCAGATTAAATCGCGACGTTAGAAATGAGTTCTAGGGGACGGGAACTTAGAAATTGTGCCTAGAAAGTGTGATGGTTCTATTAGGATCAGAGTGCGCAGCGTAAGCATAGTACGGTGAGAAGGATTGTACGACTGTTAGTAAGTAATTTTGAGGACGAAATTATTTTTAAGGAGGGTAGAACTGTAACATCCTAGATTAGGGGTTATGCGTTTGTGCATAATTCATGAGTAGTAGGTTTGGGCAGTGTTTGGAAGTGAATTAAGGGTTTTTAAAATCCTAGGATGGAAGAGAAAGCTTTGGACAATTATTGGTTTTCAAGTTAAAAACAAGAAGTGATGTGGAAAAGTATCAAGGGATGTCACCTAAGGTGCAAGGGTTATGGCATCAAGTGAAGTACTTTGAGGGAAGAGGTTCGAATCCCATTGTGTGCATTTTTAGAACCAATGTAAGGAAAATATAAGGAAATGTAAGGAAATGAAAGGAAATGAAAGGAAATGTAAGGAAATGTAAGGAAATATAAGGAAATGTAAGGAAATGTATGGAAATATAAGGAAATGTATGGAAATGTATGGAAATGTATGGAAATGTAAATGTATGGAAATGTAAGGAAATGTAGAGAAATGTAAGGAAATGTAGGGAAATGTCTTGGAAATGTAAGAAATGATTTAGAATTGTTAAGTTTCAAAAAGAGGAAAGTAAATATTTTGGAAACTTGGAAATGATTAGCTAAAAGAGGAAAGCAAACATTTTGGAAACTTAAGTTAAAAGAGGAAAGTGAACATTTTGGAAACTTAAGTTAAAAGAGGAAAGTGAACATTTTAGGAAACCTAAGAAATGTCAAGTTTACAGAGCCGAACGAAAATTTTTGGAAACCTAGAAATGACTTAGAAATGTCAAGTTTTAAAGTTTAAAAGAGGTAATTAAGGCAAGGAGGCCTTAAAAGAAAAAGTACGTGAAATTTGACACACAAACGGGCTTGGAAAAGTGGCCTGAAGATGCCACTTAGGGCCTTTGAAAATGGCGCCACATACAAGGGTGTTGGGCCTGAGTTCAAGTCACATGGGAAGCAAATAAAATAAGTTTTATTTTTGCTTCTAGAAGCCCAAGAGGTGGACGACACAAGGCTTGCAAAAGAGGAGTTTCACTCTCTTTTAAATTAGGCTAATTAGAAGATAATAAGGATTATACTTTATTTGTTTTAAAATTAAAGAGATAAAGTTATCACATAAGGAAGAGTAGTGGCCAAGCAAAGGATTCTTGGCCTAATTTTGGCTGTAAAAGGATGAGACTATGGCTATTCATTATTCATTCTCCCTCTCTTTTCTTTAGCCAAATATTCTTTCTCCTCTCCTTCTGCCGAAATTCTTCTTAAGCATCCATTCTTTTTCTTCTTTTCTTTTAGCATCCTAGCCGATTCCTTCTAAGCCTATTATTCCTCTCTTCTTTCATCTTTGAAACCGAATACATAAGGGATCATAGCCATTGTTCATCAAGTCTCTAAGTCAATCTCTAAAGTGGTGTCGGAGAGATCCATCGATTTCAATATAAAGGGTAAGGATCTATAGTTATAATTGTATTCCTTTCTTTTAAGCCAAAAGTTAGTCTAATCCTCCTATATCTTATTGATCGAAATATGGAAGGTGAATTTCGGATTTCGGATCTAAGGTATTTCAATCTCCATTAATCAAGAAGAGAGTTTCGGGATTTAAAAGATTTAAGGTAAGATATATGTATATTCGGCCAAAGGCCATGTTTATGTTTTAATGTTAGATTAAATCTAACATATGGTTATAGGAATTTTGACATCCTTAAAGAAAGCAAGAGATCAATTTTAGGATTTGAATAATAGGGAAATCGGCAACAAGGTAAGCCTTAGTGTAGTAATCCTACTAGGATTTGGATTTATGGCCGAATGGCTTTTTATTAAAGTAATAAGTGATAAAACAAATGTAGGGATTAAGGATCTAAGCATTAGATCAAGCTTTTCAGAATCTCAAGGAATCGCTAAGTGAATCAGGTGTGTACCCCACACTAAATCTTGATAGATTTACGGCTTTAATTTTATTATATGTGCTAATATAAAAGTGTAAGAATATGGCTAAGGTACCGTGTGTACCCCACACTAATCTTAATAGATTTATGGCTTAAATATGATATATATGTTAATGTGAAAGTGTAAGAATGTGGCTAAAGTACCATATTATGGTACAAAGTACTCAGGTACATTTTCCTACTCCTACTAGGATTACGAAATATGTTATACTCAACATGTGAAAAGTGACATGAATGTGAATTTAAGTATGATATGCATGATATGAATAATATGGGGCATTCGGGTTATTTGAGAAAGGGGAAGTGAATGTGATGACTTCGGTCTCACTAAGTGAAACGTGATGACTTCGGTCTCACTAAGAATATGTGACGACTTCGGTCTCACTAAGTGAATGTGGTGACTTCGGTCACATTAAGTGAATGTGGTAACTTCGGTTACATTATCTAGATGTGTTGTCTCATGACACAAATATCTGGTGGGTATGCCACAAAATTTTATGTGGGCGATGAGCACGCCGACCGCAATGATCGCCTTCGATGGTGTGTAGCGGATGGAGGGTTGACTTAGTAGTCCCCACTTGCAGCGAGTTGTTGGTACGGTGGAGTGTAGCGGATGGCATATAGGTTTGGGTTTGGGTTTGCATCATTATCTTGAATTTTATATGAATATGATATGTATGGTGTGCCTATTTCTATTATGTTTTGGTGTTGGTTACACATTGAGTCTATCGACTCACCCCGTTGTAGGGAACATGTTTCGTGATGAGCAAGAATGGACCCAGACTGCAGAACTTGTGGTGGCCATGTTCACTTGAAGTTTAATTTAATTTGAACCTTTATTTTATTTTAAGTCTCAGTATAAATTTTATTTTGGGTTTTGTTTTATGTAATAAGGCCATAGTGATGATTTTATTTCTATTTTGATTACTATGCTATGAATTTAGGGCTTTATAAAGAATAAGCCCATTTAATTTAAAATAAGCTTAAATATTTTGTCACCTGAAATTATGGGTTTTCATTATAAAAAAAAATAAACTTGTTTTCAACTCGAGCCCAACACACAAACAAACTATCTTCCAAAACACACAGTTGTCAAAGTATTCAAAAGAATTTTCAAATTGTTTACACCGGAGAACATACCAGATCCGGTCCAGGCTCGTGGGCCGGGTGTGGGGTGTTTCATTTGCTATGATATATGAAAAATGCTATGAGTATGATTCCCACTCTAGGTGTCATCACTCATTTGTTCTTCATTCTTGTTCCTTTCGAAACATCAATCATGTTCTGCTCAACAAGCTTACCCTGCTGTAATTCAGAGTCACCTCCACTTGAAACTTTGAGGACACAAGTCTTGTACCATCCTACCACGATAGGAATTGAAACTTTTTCCATCTGTCCCATCTGTAATTTTTTAGGGTATAAGATTTATTTTAAATTCAACCCATTCCACCACAATTCAGAGGTTCTGAATTTTTCATCAACTTAGTTTGTCACACTATTCCCCGAATGTTATGACCTGATGACATCATTTACTTTCGTCACATCAACTCATTATTTAGTCCATTTATCATTTGAACAAAGAATTCAGAGAAATAGTCTCCATCCAGACTCTTCTTTCTCAAATATTTTCAATCTATGCACATGGAAATTCTAACCAATTGTCCTGTTTCGGTTCCTTGTTTTATCTAGAAATTTCCAAAGTAATATGTAGAACTTCTTTTGTGAAATTATTAGTTCGTCAATCATTATTTCAATGTAACATATTTATGAATAATGGGTAAGAAATAAATTGATTTCAAAGAGAGTTAAATGAATTATCAAAAAATAAAAAGAAAATTAACAGGGAATATATCTTTGAGAAGAAAAACAATTCAAAGATAGTAAAATGAATAGGACAAAGATCAGATGCCCTAGATATCGCAGATTGGGCTTCTATATACAAACTCCACGAAGACTATTTTGTGCTTTACATGTGTTTAGAAGACCCAAGGTACTTTGTTGATGCCCCAATATGCAACAAACTTCATTTTTTTGATTCAAGTATAGCAAGATCACTACATGTCCATTCGAATTTGAGCCGCCCTTTTCGAGTTTTCAACTCAAAACCCTTTTGGTCTCAAGGCGCCCTTTTCGGGTTTTCACCTTGGCCTCTCCCTTTTTTTGTCATTAAAGATGTATTTTATTGAAAACAATAATATCTTAACATGAGCCTATTTCACAAAAGAAATCTTATTGTTCCTAGGCTTAAAAACAACAAGTGCATTCTGAATATTACTCTGTAAAATCTCTAAAAACTATAGGAAGTTCCTCTGCAGTCCAATTGCCCAAAATGCTTCCAAGTTCATACGGGCGAATGCCAATAGGTTTCTTTGCTCAATTCCCTCCTCATGTATGGCATTGATGTTAGGACTTTCCAATAACCCTTTCTCAGGGTGAATTATCCTCCGGATACAAAGGTTTGGGATATGTGGGGGAATGTCATCGATTCCTACTTGACTTCTTCCCCATTCAATCGTACTCTTCTTCTTTCTTGTTTCTTCTCTATTTCCCTTTTCTTTTGTTTAGCATCAGGCCTGAAACCCAAGCCAAAACGGTCTCTCTTCTCCTTCAACATCGAAACTTAAAATTTTCATTGGAGATGTTTGCCCAGTCCTTTTTCTGGTAAGGCTCCTTTCCTCACCATCATTTGTAAGCCCATCCTCGTGGTCTTGGATATCCTAGACATCGAAACTTCATTTCCTTCCAAAATAAAGGTGGCGTTCACGAACTCTAAAGAGCGAAAAGAACACTCAATGGCCTCCTCGTTTGCCTCTATATATTGTGTGTCATTGGTAACAGTTGCTATGATGTCTTCTTCTGCGTTTATAGTCACCAACCGACCCTCTGTCACCAGTTTCAACTTTTGGTGCAGTGATGAGGGCACTGCTCCTGCCGAATGAATCTAGGGCCTTCCCAATAAGCAATTGTATGAGGGCTTGATATCCATCACTAGAAAATCCACTTCATACGTGTTTGGCCTATTTAGAAACAGTATAACAATTCTTCCCATCACTCTTCTCTCGGTGCCATCGAATGCTCTCACTATATTCTGGCATGTCTTCATGTGAGAACTGTCTATCAGTAACCTCTTTAGCGTGGACAATAGTAAGACATTCAAGGCTGATCCATTGTCAATTAACACACTTGGCAGAGTGTATCCCTTGCAACGAGTAGCGATGTGTAAAGCTTTTGTTGATCCCGTACCCCCAGGTGGGATTTCATCATCACTGACATAAATGAAATTATCGACACTTATGTTACTAACCAGACGGTCAAGTTTATTGACATGTATATCCTTATTAACATAAGTTTCGTTCATCATTTTCATCAATGCTTCGCGATGCACTTCTGAACTTAAAAGCAGTGCCAGCACTGATATGCAAGCCGATTGTTTGCGCAGTTGTTCCACCATACTGTACTTACTGTGCTTCAAGAATTTCAACAATTATTTAGCATCTTCTTCTTTCACCGGTTTATTGATAAGGGCCTCAAGTCCTTTCTCTGGCTGAACAGCCACAGTCTTTGATTTCACTGATTCTGCTCTAACGTTTCCTGAATCGTAGCGCCTTCCACTACGTATGTAGGACCCTTCATTTTGGACCTCCTCAAAAGTGCCGACTGAGCTTTCCACTCCTGGTATTGCCACGTTACTGTCGTAATTTCAAGGTACCCTTTTTATCCTTGTAAGGAAAGGAAACAGGCCTCTGGATTACAACTTTTGGCGCCACTTGTGTTCCGCCTTCCATATTTTTTGGTCAGGAGATAATGATCCTCGAATAATTGACTTTTTGTTTTTTTAATTCTCCTTCGGTTGCATGTATGTTTCCTCCCTCTAAGTGTTCTTCATAAAACTCTAATTCCTTATTATTCATAAGGCTTTGCACTAAGACCCTGAACTCAGCACATTCTTGGATCTCATGCCCCTCTGCTTTGTGGAACTCACAGTAGTTCCTTTGTAATATCCGAATTTATGGCCTATGCATTTTTGCTTAATTGTATGAGGTAGCATGCCTATGAGTATTCTGAATTGTGTTGCATGAATTTTGAAAACTTTAAAGTGTAGTAAATGCTTTAGAAATTATTCGATTTTTAATATAAAAGAGGAAGCTAAACTTAAGAGGCCTATAGGATAAAATTATGGAAATACCCTTAGGTAGTGGAAAACAACAAACAATGACAACTACAATATTTTTTCTATAATGAACGCAAGTTCATGAATATGATTGAATGAATGAATTGAGACTATATGTGTATGACATCGAAAGAACTACTCTCTAGAACTAATGAACATAAGACTGTTCGTGATAAATCAGTGGAACAAAACTAATTCATAAAAAATTCTTTAATCAGATAAACGCGATTCGGAAGCATGAACTCTCGGGGACGAAGTCGTAATGTGCGAGGCCGTGGTAGAGGCCAAATGACTGTGTTAGAGCCCGTTAGGTTTGGACAAGGGTCCGAAAATGAGATGCCATCACCACCAGCCGCTGATGTGGAATATCAGGATCAGACGGGGGAAGATGCAATATCACAGGCGATGCTGCGAGTTTTGGAAAGGGTGGCTAGAGCGGGTGGAAGCATGAGAGCTCGAAAGTCGGTTCCTAAGCGACTTCGAGCTAATGGAGCCGAATTTTTCGTGGAGTATCTGGTGTGGCACCCAGTACGGCTGAGTATTGGTTGGAGGCGACGGAACGAATTATAGATGACTTGGACCTGACCATCGAGGAGAAGCTGAAAGGGGTAGTGTCGCTACTCTGTGATGAGTCATATCAATGGTGGCTCACAGTGCGAGATGGTGCTGCCGTAGACGATCTTACATGGGAATATTTTAAGGTGACATATCAGAAGAAGTACATAGGAACTAGTTATGTGGATGCGCAAAGGAAGGCGTTTCTGAGGTTGGTACAAGGGAATAAGTCTGTAGCGGAGTACGAGGCTAAATTTTTAAGGTTGAGCCGTTATGCTCGAGGTATTATGTCGACGATTTCGATGGTGTATAATGCTGAAGTTGGTCTACTTGATAGTCGACGTTCATGACTAGGTTTGAGCTATCATTACGAATATTAGCAATGGAATAAGGTACCGACTGACCAATTAAAAATACTATAGTAAAATATCGAAGTTGCCTTTTTGTGGATTTAGACATTGAATAGGATATAAAGATGGTAACTGATTAAATAGTTAATAAATATCTTATTAGTTTAATGAGTTAGTTCAAGTTATGTAGTGATTATGTAGGAATGTTAGCTATGCTATCTACTGAACTCAGTTGTATTGAGCCATTAACAAGATGTGCAAAACTCGTAGTAAAGAGGACTCATATTTTAATGTATGTAAGACGAGTGATGTTGGGCTTTGTAGGTATTCAGTTTGATTTCAGTTTAGATTAACGTTTAATATCTAATGCTTGAGTTGCATGCAAATGTATAGCCTAGTTTTGAAGAGTTATGCTTTATTAATAGTGAATTGTACGTATGTTGTCAAATTGGATCAAGGATTTTCGTTAACATCTAATACTGTATGTGATTAAAATTATTAGATATTTAGTTTAATACCTTGGTGATATAACTGTTACATTTAGAAACCTTAATGAATTTACAAGTAAGCATCTAAATTAATAGTTTACCTAAGTTTAATTAGATTAGATCAAGTTTGACTATTTGTAGGTATCTTTTGAATTAGTCGTAAGATAACATTTGTATGATTTAGGTGTAGATAGATGATTTTCTTGACTAATATGGTATCTGAAGTAAATAAATAATTTTTACGGATCACCTAAGTCTGACATCGCTAATTAATAATCTAACCTTGGATGTATTGGATGTCAGATAATAGGATATATTAGTATGAAAAAAATCATATACTTAAGTATAGCATTTAAGCATGAATTGAAAAGGTAGTAAGCTGGTCGGGTATGCGTTCTAGCATGTTTGAGAGTTCATAGGTGCAGTTAGCCAAATGATTTGGATATCATTTATAGGATAATATATACCTATAATCCATTCTGATGGGACGTGAGATTGTCAAATGTTACCTAATTCATGAGAATCGGAGTACTTAGAAATTTAGAGTAAGGATAGAATTTATATACTAGACAGTTCTCAAGACCTAGATGTAAATATGAAATTAATCTGATGAAAAAATGAATTTACTCCGATATCTTATTGAAATATCATTGAATATCAAGTAATAAAGAAAAATACCCTTTGAGCAGAACTTATTCAGTAAAAGTACTATCTGCAAATTCAAAACAATTTAATCATACGAATATTGAATACCAGATAAAATGGATATCCAATTAAGTAAATAAATCATAACCTATTGAAAATCACACAAGTTTTGTGAATAATGGTTGCAGAATTAAAAATACTGATAATGATTGTAGGCAATATGATTTGATTCATGGATTATCGAATATCAAAATTTCTTAATGAACTAAATTTCCAATTAGATAAATTTGGACAAAATCATAATTGTAATGGAACGACTATCACTTTGGATGAGCATGTTGACTGAAGCTTGATGATGATTAGCGTGTAGGACTACTAGAAAATATCATAACGATTGTGGAAATGTAGGTAACGGAAGAGATACAACAACGTGATGATCTAGGACGGCTAGTGGGTAAGGCCAAGTGCTTATAGAAGTCTAGGGGAATCGGTAGGTTTGGAGAAGGGCAAGCGGTGAGTGTTATGAAGTGATCGGAAGACCGGAGATCAAACAGGTATGTCTTATATGGAAGCCTTTACAATGTTGAATGTGCCAGTTTTGCAATGGACAGAGTAATTAAGCCTAGGAATACTGTACTATGGAGGAATGTTGAAGGTATCAGTTGGTCATGTGAGTAGTCAGATAAATGTTTGGTAGTCACATGGAGCTATGATGTACGGATGTCTGTTAGTCGATTGAAGAATTAAGGAGATTATCTGTAGAATGTACACTGATTCTAGTTGATGTGGAGCTGAAAGGGATGAATTAGTATATGGTCGTGATAAGCGATCTATATGAGAGTGAATGAGCTGGATTGAAGGCAAATGTTGATGGTGGGAGCGAAAGGTATATGCTGTGCAGTGGTGGTGGATAGGAAGTTGAATGGAAGCGGAGTGTGAGAGTGCAAGGTTAGTATAGTCGATGTTCATTCGGATGCGAAGTGCAGTGAGCAGTGGACAGGCTAGAGATGAGGAGGATCTAGGCAAGTAGGATGCTTGGCCAGTGGAGATCTTTGGTAATTGATGGACAGAGATCTGTGGTAACTATGAGGTCAGCGAGAGATGACGTGGAAGCCAGGATGGATGGTCATATAAGAGATGTGCTAATTGAGGTAGAGTTATGAAGGGGTTCAAGTAGGCTAGCTTGCCAGGATCAGAAGTTAGTGTAATGTGAAGAGGAACTGATGATAGGTGATATGTATTCATAGGCAAGTTTAGTGTGAATAGAAAGGTTACTTAGATTGAAGTGATTGAAGGTGATATTGTCTGTACCAAGGTATTCAATAGAAGTTAAGCCGATCTACGGAGGTAGTGAGCATGTGGCTTGGAAGCTGGCATTTGAGGAGTTTGGACTTAGAGGATGTATGGAAGACACGATAGTTTGTCTGAGAACAGGTTGGCTTGAAGTGATCGTAGTAGGATGGAGTTGCAAGGGATCAGTTATAGGTGGTTTGCGATGTTTAGGAGCTTAAGAGTGGAAGTGTAGGTTACAAGGTAAAAGGCATTAGGTGTTTATTAGGAGGTGAATAGTTAGGCAGTGTAGGGTAGATAGGATGTGGATACCTTAATTGAGTGACATGAGATTGCATTGGAATCTGGTAGGTAGTAGCTCTATTAGGTTGCCGATGGGTTTATAGAACGCCGTGTAGCATGGTGCTCTTATAGGCAAAATGTACTTATTAGCCGATGGACATAGTAGTTGACTGAATGAAAGTTGCATCGGAAGTATTTTGAAGATGGAAGCTGAAGTGATGATTGCATAAGGATGAAGGCATAATGATGTTGTATAGGAATTGACTAAGGTGATGCGTCTAGGCTTATGCAGTGAAGCATTGGCTATAGGTTGTATCGTAATGGCGAGTTAATGAGTAGGTTAGGATGAGGATGATTTAAGTGCAATTTAAGATATGGAAGTTGAGGTGATGATCTGGACATGATTGAAGTTGTGACTTGCGTGAAACTAAATGGAAGTGTGAATATTAAGGGTTGGTTAGTATAGCTTAGGAGCATTAGATAGTGCTGAGATGGAAGTGTCGATCTATGGAGTTCGGTTGTTATGATGGAAGCTATGCATGAAGTTATGAGGGCTGAGCATAGCTATAAGCACGTTTGAGAGATGTACTCTTTAATCAGCACGCAGCAACAAAAGACTATTTGATCTAAGTGAAGATGACTTCTATACGACAAGGCACGTCTAGAAGTGAGTCTAGAGGAAATTTTGTATCGAGAAGCCATTAGTTGGGATGATCTAGTATGAAGTGCTGAAGGATGTGTTATGCTGTAGTGGTTGAGTAACATGTGCACTTGAAGGAAGGTGAGGCATGCTGCTTTATGAGTGTGGATTCTGCTCAAGTCTGACTCTTGGAAAGGTGCATTGGACGAGAGGTATTACTGTGAAGATCTTGAGAGAGTGAGATGTGGAATTGAGCATGATTGATTGTCATAGTTTCATCAGAAGCGTGTGAGGAGATGCTAAGTCAATTGATAGATTGAGGTCAATTTTGATGAGAAGGCTTGATATGGAAGCCTGATAAGTTGACATGGAGAAGGATTGAAGTAGTAGTGGATTCATGAGAATGAGGAGTCTAGGGATCAAGTAATTGAGGATATCTAAGCAGGTTAGTATCTTAGAAGGGAATGTGCGGGATTGAGGTCTTGCTTAGTATGACAACTTAGGCAGTTAGAACTGAATCTAGAAGAGCCTTTAGCGATAGAGTGGTAGTCATAGACTGAAATCTTAAATCAGATTGGGTGAAGTATTGGGCAATTATGAATGAGCGTAGGTTTTGAGCTTCGATCTAAGGTGAAGTGTTGAATCAAGTTCAATCCGGTGCTATGATAAGTTGGGCTAAGTTAGATGTACATGTGATGAGTAAGTGCTTGCTAGAGGATTATGTCAGTGACGTTGCAAGTATGCAAGATTGGTGGGTTATGCTATTCGAGAGTGAGCATTGTTGTTAAAGTTGAGGATCTAGGTTCAACTGTTGATTAGTCATCTTATCTGAAGCTTATCGACTGATGCGTCCATCAATAGTCTGAGCTTAGTGATGCGTTACGGAGAGATCATGATCAAGTGCTGAGATTTGAGGAAGTATAGTTCAAAGATTCGGATGGACATCTGGACTGTGGGATGCACACTCTGAGGACATTGGATGATGCATGCCAATGAATTTCAGTGAGCTAACATTTGGTAGCCATTGATGTAGGTCATATAGGTTGGTCATATCGAAGTGGTAATGATGTGAAGAGATCTAAGTGATAGACGTTAGAGTTAGCATGAATTGATGGCAGATAATGTTCTAAGTGAAGTAGAGATGAGTAGGATCATCAGTAGGTAGAT
Organism: Gossypium rotundifolium; assembly: GCA_025506655.1. Lineage (NCBI taxonomy): Eukaryota > Viridiplantae > Streptophyta > Magnoliopsida > Malvales > Malvaceae > Gossypium > Gossypium rotundifolium. The sequence continues at coordinate 133,858,710 of CP106725.1, read as the reverse complement.
TAGAATTGAGGAAGGTATCAGTGTTGCTCGAAATTGACAGCGTATATAGATTAGGATGTCTTAATGGCTGATGGAACCACTAGAGTTGAAGGTCGATCAAGTGCGATAGCTAGTGGTAGGAATGGAATGATTTTGAGCGATGCAATGAGGATTAGGATGCTGTATGCATATTTTAGGAATCATTGAAGTCGGAGCTGATTGAATGTGCACGATACAATTAGATAGCTAGGCATAAGTTTGGTAAATTTTAAGTGATGATAGGTGAATAGTGTAGCATTGTAGGACTTTATGAGGATCTTAGGTCAGTACTAAGTGTAGAATTGTGAAATAACATAAGTGATATCTGTTCGAATGTGAAGCGATTTCAATTAGTACAAGTCTAAGCATTGCTTTTAGACGAAATTTTCGAAAGTGTTGAGGTGTTATCCTTGAGTTTGCTAGCAAGTAGGCTTCGGATAGCTTCGAGATAATGGTTCATACTGGATCTGGAGAATTGTTTGTAGAGTAAAGTATTGGCTAAACTTCGGATAGGCTAGAATTTTATTTAGGTAATTAGTCAATGTTGAAAAATCTGTGAATTGAGTACCAAGATTTAATTGCTGTTGATTATATTTTAAGGATCTCTTAGCTTAGAATTAGAACATAAGAATCTTTAGTATATTGCAATGCTTACTCTAGTGTCTGTAATAACTTACGACTATCAGCGAATGTATTGTTACATAGCTCAATAGTCCTAAGTATGGAAATGTTGACAAGCTCAAGCCATATTGATCAGTAACTATAGAATTGTTCAATATGTGATAGCAAAATGTCGGGTCAAGTCAGGGATATGCTATAAGTGATTAAGTGAGTGTCATGATATCTATTGATTGTAGAAGGCTATTTAGATGAACGTATTCTTACTTTAAGAAATAAATTATTGTGTAGCCGATTCAAGTTAAACAGTGCAATTAGATGATTTAGTTATGTGTTCGCACGTTAAGTCTAGTCTTGAGGATTCAGCTTTTACTCAATCATTCTATTTAGGTTGGAGTAATAAGGTCATATCATTTGGGATTCGGTAGCATATCAATAATGATTGTACTATGCAACTAATGATTATGCGTTAAGTAATATTAGATTGAGCTTGTAACAGAATGGGTATGCAATTAGTCACTATTGATCAATTTGGATGAGTTCTTTGGGCATTAGTGAATTGCTAAGTAGTGTAGCGAACTAGGACAGTTTGGCAATTTGTATATGATTATAGCATATGTAATATGTAGGTAAGTATATCAATTATGTATGTAATGTCTTATATCTATTGATATGAATTGACAGTTGGCAAATTTAAATTAATAAAGGAATAGTTATTAATGCATATTATGAGGAAATGACATCTAATTGTGATTAGCTGTATATTAAGGATAGAGATTTTAAGTAATACTGAATGTAGTGATTGTAGTCTAAGTTCGAATGATTATGGAGTATATGTGAGAAGTATTTGTGCATTCAATTCAATATCAATTGTATGAGCTTAGAAGTAAATGTCGTTCTATTGGATTGTAGAATCAGCAGGATTGGATGAATTGTTGAGGTATTGTGAAGCCTTGATGGTGGGATGTGTCGGAGGATAGGTTTAGGTTGGTTCAATCATATTGTTGTAGATTATGAATGCCTAAATTTTGTAACTTTTAACTTTTTGGTTAATGATCGTTTGACTATTGTCAGACTTTAGTAAGTATTAAGGATGGTCAGCATCCTTTCAGTATTATCGATATTTTTAATATATTAGTTAATTAATCTTTCTTGTAAATATGATTTTAATGTATTGATCAGGCATATAGTTATGTAACATTAATATATAGATTTTCTAACTAAGTTATAATGTTACTCAATCACATATAAGTATTAAAGTTTCTCTATCATGACAACATCATCTAGAATTCTTAAAAACCTCATGATGTGTTCGGACAGGGCATCATTAAGGTGTTCGAAGATGTCGTTGTAGGGCTTGTTGTGTTTGAGCTTTAAGGTTTCTAGTGTTACTCAATAGGTTCTGATCTATGTGCGACTTAAGGGTTCTACAAGTCTGGACTAATGTCTTTATACTGAATGCTAGACTATTTAGTGGACTAGCCTAAGTCAGAAGTAACTCGGAGTTACTAATTAGTTATTATAAGTAGTATTTAAATATTATTACTAAACATTCCACAATAATAAATAATTGCACAAATATCTAAGTCAATGAGTTAAGTTGAACATGATGATTTAATGTTGGTGTGTTTAATTAAGATATAGTGACTACCTCTTACTATTCAGTGTTGGCTAATACCTACCAGATATCGTACCACAACTAATAACTAAACAATTTCAGTAAATCTAGTTTTAAATCTAAATAACCTTATGTAAATTTCAGATACTTTGAAATTTTACAAATATCGTTCTATTAAAATGATACCAAGGTTGAAAATTACTAAAATTTGATAAATACAATATCACCATGGTTCAATTCTATTAGATTTTATATGTCAAAAATATTATAAATTTACCAGATTATTAAATTGATACATCCTGAACATTAAATTACAATATACTGCTAATGACCAATGACAAATGACCAGTAGAATGAATACTAAATTACATGTGTAAATCGAATCTTGAATATACCTTGTAAATAGACATATCAGTTGTAATAACTTACACAAAATGATCTAGTGTTTAAAATTAAACAAAATTACCCTAGAAATGATAATTATTACTTGTTACATCCTAAATTTGAATTTCAAGTACCTTTCAAATTTCAAATACTAACCTAGTATGAGAAATTATATTAACGATATTTTTAATATACTAGTTTGAAATTTCGAATATACCTAATGACAATAATAACTAAGATTAATATTGAAATACAAATACTATTGAAATATAACATAAGAACATAATTATTAAATAACTAATTAAAATTTTAATGAATAACTTAAAATCTTACATGAAATATCAAAATAGATACAATTAGATTGCAATAATCAATCAAAGATAACGATTCGGAAGCATTGAATTCGAGGAGCAAACATGAGCATACATTTGAGAACATTCTGAATGTGACGAGGGATCCGAAATGTGTACGACGACCATTGAGCGTAAACTGGGTTGGATAGATAAAGTCGACAGTCGGCACGTATTGGGCGAAAGATCGAGTACAGATACGTGATGAGACGAGCGATTGAGAGTAAATAGGTTGGAACCCGTAGGAGTCATTCATTGGCTGCACCAGGATGAAGATGGTCTGACCACGTGAATAGGATGTGAGATAATAGCTGTAGTGGATTAGTCGGAGGCTGTCGAGGTGGATCGTGGTAGTGATTGGATTAAGCGAGGCGGATTTGGATACTCTGGAAAGCCGCTAGAGTGAGAGTGAGGTTCTGCTCAGAAGAGGCGATAAGTGCTTGCAATGCTGCAATCGAGATAAGGCACAATAAGCTCGATCATCATCGGAAAGGTACTTGAACTGAGTAGGCGACTTTCGAAGTGGACAAGATAGTTCTAAAGTATGGAACTAAGTGACATCGAACTTGGTAATTGCTATATCGCATAATAAGAGTTTTACCACTTGCCAAGATAGTTTCAATATTAGACGATTGTGAATTGGCACAATCTAAAATGATCAAATTCGGAAACTAATGACGATTTTGTATTTAAAGGCATTTTCAAAGTACGACTATTGAGAACAACTGAAGTTAAGAAGGTCATTTATAGTACATCTAACAGGTGACAATTTACAGATTATTATGGTTGATTTGCAATTTTAGACATTAGGGAATTCATAGGTATGAATATGGATATCCATGATGTTGGACATTGGATGAAAAGTAGTTTTATGCGAAATACAAGATCATGAGATTAGAAGTTGAATTGTTGGATGACTTCTAGGACAGTGGTCAAAATTGAAGTTACTACTTATATAGAAAAGTCGGTGATCTACATGGACCACAAGAGCTCGAAGTATTCACTCGAGAAAGAACTAAATCGGAGAGCAGTGAAGGTGGGTGGAATTATTGAAGGACTACGATTGTTCCATAGAGTATCACCCGGCAAGGCGAATGTGGTAGCAGATGCCCTAAGTCAAAAAGTTGTGTCGGATCTGAGAGCGATGTTCGTACATCTGAGCTTGTATGATGATGGAAGTCTGCTGGCAGAATTGCAAGTTAAGCCGACATGGTTGAATGAGGTGAAAGAAAGTCAGTTAAGAGATGATGATCTAAGTTCTAAGTTATGGCAAGTGCAGAATGGAGAGTTAGAGGGTTATAGTATTAATGATGAGGGAGTATTGTGCTTCAAGGGTAAGGTCTGTATGCCGAAGAATGAGGAACTTAGGCAGAGAATTCTTTAGAAATCGCATAGTAGCGCTTATGCCATACATCCCGGAGGTAGTAAATTGTATAGAGATCTAACGGAACAGTTTTGGTGGTCTGGTCTTAAGCGGGAAGTTACTGAATTTGTAGGGAAGTGCTTGACATGTCAACAAGTTAAAATTTGAACATCAAGTTAAAATGCAGGTTACTTACTATCTGATTCGGAGTGGAAGTGGGAGAGAATTACCATGGACTTCGTTAGTGGGCTTCCCCTTACGCCTACTAAGATGGACTCGGTATGGGTGATAGTGGACCGATTGACAAAGTCCGTGCATTTCATTCCAGTGCGGGTTGACTATTCTCTCCAGAAGCTAGCAAAGTTGTATGTAGCTGAGATCGTAGAGTTGCATGGAGTGCCGGTGTCGATTATCTCGGATAGGGATCCGAGGTTCACATCTTGATTTTGGAAAGCTCTACATCAGGCCTTAGGCACCAAATTAGACTTGATCGGCTTTCCATCCACGATCGGACGGCCCGGTCGAACAGGTGATCAAGTGTTAGAGGATATCTTTGAGGGTCGTGTGATAGACTTGAGAGGAAGTTGGGAAGAATATTTGCCTTTAGCCGAGTTTGCATATAATAACAACTATCGTGGCAAGTATTCAGATGGCACCATACGAAGCACTGTATGGACGAAAGTGTCGCACTCCTACATGTTGGACAGAATTGGGAGAACGTCAGATTTTGGGTCCAAAAATTATGGCAGAATTCGAGGAGAAGGTTAAGGTCTGACGCAGTTGAAGGAGGCATCGACAGTGTAAGTCTTATGCAGATCTCAAACGAAAGCAAATAGAATTTGATGTGGGAGATTAAGTGTTCCTTAAAGTCTCACCTTGGAAGAAGGTGATGAGATTTGGTCAAAAAGGGAAGTTAAGTCCCAGGTTTATAGGACCTTATCGGGTACTGAAGCGAGTTGGGCCGGTGGCATACCAGTTAGAGTTGCCTTTAAAATTGCAGCAGATGTACGACGTATTCCATGTTTCGATGCTACGTCGATGTCGATCGGATCCGTCTCATATAGTTCGGTTGAAGAGGTGGAGCTAAGGCGGTTGTCCTACGAGGAAGAGCCGATTGATTTTGGAGCGTGATGTGAAGGTGCTTGAAGAAATCGGTCTCTCGGTCAAAGTGTTGTGGGCGTAACCATGGATCGGAGATAGCTTCTTGGGAAGCGGAGGAAGCAATCCGACAGCAATATCCCCACCTATTCTAGCCAGACAATTTCGAGGTCGAAATTATTTTAAGGGGGTAGAACTGTAATATCCGAATTTATCGCCTATGCATTTTTGCTTAATTGTACGAGGTAGCATGCCTATGAGTATTCTAAATTGTTTTGCATGAATTTTGAAAACTTTAAAGTGTAGTAAATGCCTTAGAAATTATTCGATTTTTAATATAAAAGAGGAAGCTAAACCTAAGAGGCCTTAAGAAAATTAGTAGGGGAAATAAGACACTAAATTAGGCTTGTTTAAGTGGCTTGGAGAGGCCACTTAGGGCCTTAGTAAGTGACGCCACAAGAAAAGGGTAAGGGCTTAGGTTCGAGCTGCGAGGAGAAGAGGTGTTGGACGGCAATAGGGCACTGAGTGGAGGTGTGTTGATTAAGTTAAATTCCTTTTTAAAAATTCGGCTATAAGGTAAGGATAAATGTAGACTTATTCAATTTATTTGACTGAGTTGTATGGAGAGAAAATAGGAAAGAATTAAGGGATTTGCTAGGAGAAGATATAGTGGCCGGCCAAGGGACTCTTTGGTTGGACAAATTCGGTCATGTGGGGGGGTAATTAGTGCCAAATTTTAGTTAGTAAGGGAGTCCATCTTGTTGCCGAAATTGAGTATGCAAAGTATTCATCTTTTCTTTTTGCTTTCTTTCCCATCTCTTTCTCTAGCCGAATTTTCACTTTTCTTTCCTCAAAGTCTTCCTTTTCTTTTATTTGTTCTAAGCCGAAACCTCCTTCTCCCTAGTTCATCATTGCCGAAACCCCTAAAAGCTTCATACCCTTCCTCTTCACTCCTGGTAAAGTCGATTCTTTCACTTGATCAAAAGCCAGAATTTGTGTGCTCAACATCTAGCCATAGCCGAATGTCTTGAGGGTTCAAGTAAGGGGAACAATCAATTCATCATTAGGGTAAGGATCAATTGATATTGTTCTCTCTTTATTTTAGAATAATCAAAAATAAGAATCTAACCCATTAATGTTCTTGGCCGAAGTTACAAAGGATCTTTCGGGATTTGTCTATAATCGACTATAAGGAGGAGATCGTCAAGATTTCAATATCCGAGGTAAGTCATGTGATATTTGGCCAGGGCCATATTTAGGGATTCCAATCTATTTCTTACTTCGTTTAAAAGCCGAAACTAATTAGTTCAGTGATTTAATGTCTAGCCGATTGCAAGAAGAGTCATCACAAAGTTTTCGGGATTTAAGATTCATAAGGTAAGTGACTATGCACATTTGGCCAAGGCCTATTTAGTCACTTAGATCTATTTACTATTTATTCGAAAGCCGAAAACTAACCAAAACAAGTGATCCAGTGTTAGCCGATTCAAGGGAGAAAGACTACGAAATTTGATTTGATTAGTAGTGAAATCGGCAACAAGGTAAGAAGTTGGTTCGTTAATCCTTGAGGATTTAGCTATTTAGCCGAATGGCTCTTTGCTAACATGTTTAGGGTTGGCGAATGTAGGAACTAAGGATCTAGGGTATGGATTGAGATTTTTGGGATTTACGTGAATTAAGCTAAGTAAATCAGTGTGTACCCACACTAAGCCTTAATAGATTTATGGTTATGTTTTAATAAATGTGATAATAAGAATATGTAAGATGTGGCTAAGAGTACCATGCAATAGGTACAAAGTACCCAGGTACGTTTACCTACTCCTACTATGAGTATAATATGATCTGTTTTGGCATATATGTGAAGCTATAAGAATGAGAATAAGGAATATGACATGGTTAATGCATATTTGTATGACATGGGGCATATGGGTGATATGTAAAGGGGAAGTGATTTGGTGGTTTTATACCCCAATATCTGAATGTGGTGACTTATGTCACGTAATCTGAATGTGGTGACTTATGTCACAAAATATTATCTGGGTGGCTATGCCACGAAATTACAAGGGCGATGAGCATGTAAATGCAACAAGCGCCTTCGATGATGTGTAGCGGATGGAGGGTCGACTTAGTAGTCCCCACAGTGTGATGGTTGAATACGGTGATGTGTAGCGGATGGTTATCTAGGTTTGGGTTGGGTTTGCATCATTCAATATATATGTTCTATATGTATGATTTGACATGCCTAAATTGATTGAGACTTTCTGTTGGTGGTTATACACTGAGTCCGTTTGACTCACCCCGTTGTGGGATCATTTTTTTCAGGTGACACTCATTAATGGACCGGGTCGGCAGGAGCTCAACGGTGGCCATGCTTAGCTCAGAGATTATTTTTATTTTTATTAGTTTTTAATATTTAAGTTTTGAATTATTTTGGGTTTTGTTTGATGTAATAAGGCCATAAGTATTAAACAGATTATGCATGCATTTTAATTATTTAAGTATGATACGATTTTTATTAATTTAAAGTTAAAGTCAAATTTTTCTTAAATATAAATATTAAATGTTTGACACCTAATCAACACTGTTTTTTTTAATTTTGAACCCAACCCAAATCAATGGTTCTTCAAAAACACACAAGATTTTTGGCAAAGTCCAAATCAGTTTTGAATGGTTTTTCCCTAGAAGCATGCCAGATTCGGTCAGGGCTTGTGGGCTGGGTTTGGGGTGTTTCAGCTTGGTATCAGAGTCAGGTTCAAAACTCGGCCTTGAGGGCTTTTAGGGCCTAAAATGTTTTCTTCTTTTGAAAATGGGTTTTACTAAGAAATAAGCGGGTTTTTTACGGCATGGCACCTAAGTCTCGACACAAGTCCACCGGTAAGTACTCCTAACTCTTTTGTGATTGTATGTGGGATCTAAAGGGCGTAGATTAGTAAATGAGAATTAAACCCTAGGATTAGTCTACTTCAACACCAAGATACATAAAACTTAAAGTCAATCAAACAAACACTGTGTCTAAGTCATTTGAGTTAAGGTGTGGCAACCATCGATGCATGTCAGGATTGGTTTTGGTGGGAGCTTGGTATTTAAGCAGTCCTATTGACTCACCTCCTCTCCACTCGAATCCTACAGTGCGTGGTGACGGTTCACCTAACCAAGAGGACTCGACCACAGGCTAAATCCAATAACTAAAACACGAAAGGGACTAGCCATATTTTTATAAAAACTCTAGTTTAAAATCTCCAAATTACCCTTTGATGTGTAGGAAAACTATTTTAAAATTTTCCAAAATATTCTTGATTTACAAAGTTATCCGAATAACCCTAGTTGAAAAAAATTACTAAAATGCCCTTGGTTCATAAAATTTTCATACTACCCACAGTTTTTATCAAGATTTTCTTACCTTATAAATGTCCAAAGACCCTATTTTTGCAAAATATTAAGATACCCTGATTTGCAAATTGACCGAATTACCTCTAACCTGTACAAATGACCAAAATACCCCAATGAGGAAAATTACCGAAGTACCCCTCATATTTGTATGACATGGGGCATATGGGTGATATGTAAAGGGGAAGTGATTTGGTGGTTTTATACCCCAATATCTGAATGTGGTGACTTATGTCACGTAATCTGAATGTGGTGACTTATGTCACAAGAATATTATCTGGTGGCTATGCCACGAAATTACAAGGGCGATGAGCATGTCGTCTGCAGCGATTGCCTTCGATGATGTGTAGTGGATGGAGGGTCGACTTAGTAGTCCCCACGGTGTGATAGTTGGTACGGGTGATGTGCAGCGGATGGTTATCTAGGTTTGGGTTCGGGTTTGCATCATTCAATATATATGTTCTATATGTATGATTTGACATGCCAAAATTGATTGAGACTTTCTGTTGGTGGTTATACACTGAGTCAGTTTGACTCACCCCGTTGTGGGATCATATTTTTTAGGTGACACTCATTAATGGACCGAGTCGGCAGGAGCTCAACGGTGGCCATGCTTAGCTCAGAGATTATTTTTATTTTTATTAGTTTTTAATATTTAAGTTTTGAATTATTTTGGGTTTTGTTTGATGTAATAAGGCCATAAGTATTAAACAGATTATGCATGCATTTTAATTATTTAAGTATGATACGATTTTTATTAATTTAAAGTTAAAGTCAAATTTTTCTTAAATATAAATATTAAATGTTTGACACCTAATCAACACCGTTTTTTTAATTTTGAACCCAACCCAAATCAATGGTTCTTCAAAAACACGCAAGATTTTTGGCAAAGTCCAAATCAATTTTGAATGGTTTTTCCGTAGAAACATGCCAGATCCGGTCAGGGCTTGTGGGTCGGGTTTGGGGTGTTTCAGCTTGGTATCAGAGCCAGGTTCAACACTCGGCCTTGAGGGCTTTTAGGGCCTAAAATGTTTTCTTCTTTTGAAAATGGGTTTTATTAAGAAATAAGTAGGTTTTTTCTGGCATGGCACCTAAGTCTCAGACCCGAAGTCTACCAGCTAAGTACTCCTAACTCTTTTGTGATTGTATGTGGGATCTATAGGGATGCAGATTAGTAAATAAGGAATTAAACCCTAGGATTAGTCTACTTCAACACCAAGATAAATAAAACTTAAAGTCAATCAAACAAACCTGTGTCTAAGTCACCGAGTTAGGGTGTGGCAAGTATCGTGCGCATGTCTAGGATTGGTTTTGGTGGGAGCTGGGTATTTAAGCAGTCCTAGTGACTCACCTCCTCTCCACTCGAATCCTACCTGGTGCGTAGTGACGGTTCACCCTAACCAAGAGGACTCAGCCCCAGGCTAAATCCAATAACTAAAACCCGAAAGGGACTAGCCATATTTTTTATAAAAACTCTAGCTTTAAAATCTCCAAATTACTCATTTGATGTGTAGGAAAACTATTTTTAAAATTTTCCAAAATATTCTTGATTTACAAAGTTATCCGAATAACCCTGGTTGAAAAAAATTACTAAAATGCCCTTGGTTCATAGAATTTCCATATTACCCACAGTTTTTATCAAGATTTTCTTACCTTATAAATGTCCAAAGACCCTATTTTTGCAAAATATTAAGATACCCTGATTTGCAAATTGACCGAATTACCTCTAACCTATACAAATGACCAAAATACCCCCAGTGAGGAAAATTACCGAAGTACCCTCAAATTAGAAATCTTTAAAAATACCCTTATTTTGAAAAGTCACCAAGAACCATATTTTGTGAAAAAATTATCGAAATGACCCTGGCATGTAAAATTACAAAAATACCCCTAATGTATAAAATTACCATTTTACCCTTGAAATTTTCTTGTCAAGTATTTCAATTTTGAAAAAAAAAAACTATATACCAAAGAAAGAAAAAAAATTTACTTTATGAAATTTTCATATACCCTAATTTGAAAAATTACCAAAATACCCCTATAGGATAAAATTATGGAAATACCCTTAGGTAGTGGAAAACAACAAACAATGACAACTACACTATTTTTTCTGTAATGAACGCAAGTTCATGAATATGATTGAATGAATGAATTGAGGCTGTATGTGTATGACATCGAAGAACTACTCTAGAACTAATGAACATAAAACTGTTACGTGATAAATCGATGGAACAAAACTAATTCATAAAAAATTCTTTAATCAGATAAACGCGATTCGGAAGCATGAACTCTCGGGGACGAAGTCGTAATGTGTGAGGCCGTGGTAGAGGCCAAATGACTGTGTTAGAGCCCGTTAGGTTTGGACAAGGGTCCGAAAATGAGATGCCACCACCACCAGCCGCTGATGTGGAATATCAGGATCAGACGGGGGAAGATGCAATATCCAGGAGCGATGCTGCGAGTTTTGGAAAGGGTGGCTAGAGCGGGTGGAAGCATGAGAGCTCGAAAGTCGGTTCCTAAGCGACTTGAGCTAATAGAGCCAATTTTTTCGTGGAGTATCGGTGTGGTACCAGATCTGGTGAGTATTGGTTGGAGGCGACGGAACGGATTATGGATGACTTGGACCTGACCATCGAGGAGAAGCTGAAAGGGGTAGTGTCGCTACTCTGTGATGAGTCATATCAATGGTGGCTCACGGTCTTGGGATGGTCTTTGCCAGTAGGCGATCTTACATGAGAATATTTTAAGGCCACATATCAGAAGAAGTACATAGGAACTAGTTATGTGGATGCGCAAAGGAAGGCGTTTCTGAGGTTGGTCCAAGGGAATAAGTCCATGTGAGTCTGAGGCTAAATTTTTAAGGTTGAGCCGTTATGCTCGAGGTATTATGTCAACGGAGCCTGAGCGGTGTGTCCGATTTGAAGAGGGACTGAGGGATGATCTAAGGTTGTTGATAGCTCTGCAGCAGGAGCGAGAGTTTGCCGTGTTGGTGGAGAAGGCAAAGGTTGCTGAAGGGATTAAGGACTCGGTGAGACAGAATAAGGATCGTAATAGGCAAAAGAGAGGCTTTGGATCATCAGGGTCTTCAAGGAATGAGCAAAAGAGGCCTAGAGTTGATGGGCCGCGAGGTTAGTAAGCTGCTACTGGAGGGCAGTATCGTACTTGTGCCCAATGTGGGAAGATGCATTTAGGAGAGTGTTGGAAGAAGACGGGAGGATGTTTTAAGTGTGGGTCCAAGGACCACATGATTAAGGATTGTCCTATGAGAACCGAAGGGGGTCGACCAGTGAGCCAAGGTCCTAACCAGGCGAGAAGAGGAGGACAGCAGCCACCGTGAGGTCGTGGTTCGGTTGGCAGAGGTAACGGTGCTGGTAGAAGACGGGGAACACCGGGCCGAGGTGTTGGTAACACGGAGGCCAGGCAGCCGGGTTTGGTTTATGTGGTACGTCGGAGGGAGGATGGAGATGCACCGGACGTCATAACCGGTATGTTCCTTATATTTGGCAAGCCTTACTTTGCTTTGATTGATGTTGGCTCTACCCACTCTTATGTTGCATGTAGAGTAGTTGAAACTCTAGTAATAGCCTCTGAACTATCTAATAGGGAGATGACTGTAGTAAGCCCATTAGGTCAAATTGTAGTGGTGAATAAAATGTTTCGGAGTGTACCTTTGGAGCTTCAGGGAGCGGTGTTTCCTGCCGACTTAATGGAATTACCCTTCGGGGAATTCGATCTTATTCTTGGCATGGGTAGCTAGTGGAGCATCGAAATTTGTATTGGATTGTGCAATAAGCGAATGGAGTTAAGGACCCTAGAGGATGAAGTGATAGTTATGATAGGGAAAGAAGAAACTACTTGTCTAACGTGGTTTGGCATTAAAAGTGATAAGATGGTTAAGTAAAGGGTGCAAGGCATTTTGGCTTTCGTTAGTGTTTTGGATGCGAAAGAAGGGGGAGTTAATGGAGTTAGAACCGTAAGAGAATTTGAGGATGTCTTTCCGGAGGAATTACTAAGAATACCCCTAGACAGGGAGGTGGAGTTTGGAATTGACTTGTTGCGGGTACAGCTCCTGTGTCAATTGCCCCATACAGAATGGAACCAAAGGAGTTGGTTGAGCTCAAGGCTCAAATTCAAGAGTTGCTAGACCGTGGGTTTATCCAACCCAGTGTGTCTCCATGGGGAGCACCGGTCTTGTTCGTGAAGAAGAAGGACGGAACTATGCGTATATGCATAGATTATCGTCAGTTGAATAAGCTGACCATCAAGAACAAGTACCCTTTGAGAAGAATAGATGACTTTTTCGATCAGCTTAAGGGGGCCGCAGTATTCTCGAAGATAGATCTAAGGTCTGGATATCATCAGCTTAAGGTGAAGGAGGTCGATATCCATAAGAGCGACTTTCCTAACAAAATGCGGGCATTATGAGTTCTTGGTAATACCGTTCAAATTGACAAACGCCCCAGCCGCGTTTATGGACATGATGAATCGAGTTTTCCAACCCTATCTGGACCGGTTTGTTATTGTGTTCATAGACGATATTATGGTGTGTTCGAAGTCTGAAGAGGAGCATGATGAGCATCTTCGGATAGTGTTGCAAGTGTTGAGGGAGAAGAAGCTCTACGCCAAATTCAGCAAGTGTGAATTTTGGCTTAAGGAGGTTACGTTTTTAGGGCATGTGGTGTCTGCAGAAGGAATAAGGGTGGATCCTATGAAGATTGAGGCTGTGCTAGATTGGAAGCCATCTAAGTCTGTGGCTGAGATTCGTAGCTTCTTGGGATTGGCAGGCTATTATAGAAGGTTTGTAGAGGGGTTCTCGTTGATCGCAGCACCCTTGACTAAGCTGCTGAGGAAGGAGGTACCTTTCATATAGACCGATAAGCAACAAGAGAGCTTTGAGAAACTTAAGAGAGTCTTAACTGAAGCCCCAATTTTGATTCAGCCTGAGGCAGGGAAGGATTTTGTAGTGTACTGTGATGTTTCCCATACAGGATTGGGAGGTGTCCTTATGCAAGGCAGGAAAGTAGTTGCTTATGCGTCTTGATAACTAAGGCCGCACGAGGTTAACTACCCGACGCATGACTTGGAATTGGCGGCAGTGGTCTTTGCTCTTCAAGTGTGGAGGCACTACTTATATGGAGAAAAGTCAGTGATCTACATGGACCACAAGAGCCTGAAGTATTCGCTGACTCAGAAAGAACTAAATCTGAGACAGTGAAGGTGGGTGGAATTATTGAAGGACTATGATTGTTCCATAGAGTATCACCCGGGCAAGGCGAATGTGGTAGCAGATGCCCTAAGTCGAAAAGTTGTGTCGGATCTGAGAGCGATGTTCGCACATCTGAGCTTGTATGATGATGGAAGTCTGCTGGCAGAATTGCAAGTTAAGCCGACATGGTTGAATGAGGTGAAAGAAAGTCAGTTAAGAGATGATGATCTAAGTTCTAAGTTATGGCAAGTGCGAGAATAGAGAGTTAGAGGTTATGGTATTAATGATGAGGAGTATTGTGCTTCAAGGGTAAGGTCAGCGTATCTTAGAAGAATGAGGAACTTAAGCGAGAATTCTTGAAATCGCATAGTAGCCCTTATGCCATACATCCGGAGGTAGTAAATTGTATAGAGATCTAAGGGAGCAGATTTTGGTGGTGCGGTCTTAGCGGGAAGTTCTTGAATTTGTAGGGAAGTGCTTGACATGTCGACAAGTTAAAATTTGAACATCAAGTTCCGTCTGGTTGCTTGACTATCTGATTCAGAGTGGAAGTGGGAGAGAATTACCATGGACTTCGTTAGTGGGCTTCCCCTTACGCCTACTAAGATGGACTCGGTATGGGTGATAGTGGACCGATTGACAAAGTCTGTGCATTTCATTCCAGTGCGGGTTGACTATTCTCTCCAGAAGCTAGCAAAGTTGTATGTAGCTGAGATCGTAGAGTTGCATGGAGTGTCGGTGTCGATTATCTCGGATAGGGATCCGAGGTTCACATCTTGATTTTGGAAAGCTCTACATCAGGCCTTAGGCACCAAATTAGACTTCAGTACGGCTTTCCATCCACAGTCGGACGGCCAGTCTGAACGGGTGATCCAAGTGTTAGAGGATATCTGAGGGGCTGTGTGATAGACTTGAGAGGAAGTTGGGAAGAATATTTGCCTTTAGCTGAGTTTGCATATAATAACAACTATCAGGCAAGTATTCAGATGGCACCATACGAAGCACTATATGGACGAAAGTGTCGCACTCCTACATGTTGGACAGAATTGGGAGAACGTCAGATTTTGGGTCCAAAAATTGTGGCAGAATTCGAGGAGAAGGCTAAGGTGTCTGAGACACAGTTGAAGGAGGCATCGGACAGTGATCGTATCACGAGATCTCAAACGAAAGCAAATAGAATTTGATGTGGGAGATTAAGTGTTCCTTAAAGTCTCGCCTTGGAAGAAGGTGATGAGATTTGGTCAAAAAGGGAAGTTAAGTCCCAGGTTTATAGGACCTTATCGGGTACTGAAGCGAGTTGGACCGGTGGCATACCAGTTAGAGTTGCCTTCAAAATTGCAGCAGATGCACAACGTATTCCATGTTTCGATGCTACGTCGATATCGATCGGATCCGTCTCATATAGTTCCGGTTGAAGAGGTGGAGCTAAGGCCAGATTTGTCCTACGAGGAAGAGCCGATTCAGATTTTGGAACGTGATGTGAAGGTGCTTCGAAGGAAATTAGTCTCTCTGGTCAAAGTGTTGTGGCGTAACCATGGATCGGAGGAAGCTTCTTGGGAGCCAGAGGAAGCAATGCGATAGCAATACCCCCACCTATTCTAGCCAGACAATTTTGAGGTCGAAATTATTTTAAGGGGGTAGAACTGTAATATCCGAATTTATGGCCTATGCATTTTTGCTTAATTGTACGAGGTAGCATGCCTATGAGTATTCTAAATTGTTTTGCATGAATTTTGAAAACTTTAAAGTGTAGTAAATTCCTTAGAAATTATTCGATTTTTAATATAAAAGAGGAAGCTAAACCTAAGAGGCCTTAAGAAAATTAGTAGGGGAAATAAGACACTAAATTAGGCTTGTTTAAGTGGCTTGGAAGGGCCACTTAGGGCCTTAGTAAGTGACGCCACAAGCAAAGGGTAAGGGCTTAGGTTCGAGCTGCGAGGAGAAGAGGTGTTGGACGGCAATAGGGCACTGAGTGGAGGTGTGTTGATTAAGTTAAATTCCTTTTTAAAAATTCGGCTATAAGGTAAGGATAAATGTAGACTTATTCAATTTATTTGACTGAGTTGTATGGAGAGAAAATAGGAAAGAATTAAGGGATTTGCTAGGAGAAGATATAGTGGCCGGCCAAGGGACTCTTTGGTTGGAGAAATTCGGTCATGTAGGGAGGTAATTAGTGCCAAATTTTAGTTAGTAAGGGAGTCCATCTTGTTGCCGAAATTGAGTAAGCAAAGTATTTATCTTTTCTTTTTGCTTTCTTTCCCATCTCTTTCTCTAGCCGAATTTTCACTTTTCTTTCCTCAAAGTCTTCCTTTTCTTTTATTTGTTCTAAGCCGAAACCTCCTTCTCCCTAGTTCATCATTGCGAAACCCTAAAAGCTTCATACCCTTCCTCTTCCTCTGGTAAAGTCGATTCTTTCACTTGATCAAAAGCCAGAATTTGTGTGCTCAACATCTAGCCATAGCCGAATGTCTTGAGGGTTCAAGTAAGGGGGGAACAATCGAATTCATCATTAGGGGTAAGGATCAATTGATATTGTTCTCTCTTTATTTTAGAATAATCAAAAATAAGAATCTAACCCATTAATGTTCTTGGCCGAAATTACAAAGGATCTTTCGGGATTTGTCTATAATCGACTATAAGGAGGAGATCGTCAAGATTTCAATATCCAAGGTAAGTCATGTGATATTTAGCCAAGGCCATATTTAGGGATTCCAATCTATTTCTTACTTCGTTTAAAAGCCGAAACTAATTAGTTCAGTGATTTAATGTCTAGCCGATTACAAGAAGAGTCATCACAAAGTTTTCGGGATTTAAGATTCATAAGGTAAGTGACTATGCACATTTGGCCAAGGCCTATTTAGTCACTTAGATCTATTTACTATTTATTCGAAAGCTGAAAACTAACCAAAACAAGTGATCCAGTGTTAGCCGATTCCAAGGAAGAAAGACTACGAAATTTCGAGATTTGATTAGTAGTGAAATCGGCAACAAGGTAAGAAGTTGGTTGCGTTAATCCTTGAGGATTTAAGCTATTTAGCGAATGGCTCTTTGCTAACATGTTTAGGGTTGGCGAATGTAGGAACTAAGGATCTAGGATCTTTGGATCGAGATTTTGGGATTTACGTGAATTAGCTAAGTAAATCAGGTGTGTACCCCACACTAAGCCTTAATAGATTTATGGTTATGTTTTAATAAATGTGATAATAAGAATATGTAAGATGTGGCTAAGAGTACCATGCAATAGGTACAAAGTACCCAGGTACGTTTACCTACTCCTACTATGAGTATAATATGATCTGTTTTGGCATATATGTGAAACTATAAGAATGAGAATAAGGAATATGACATGGTTAATGCATATTTGTATGACATGGGGCATATGGGTGATATGTAAAGGGGAAGTGATTTGGTGGTTTTATACCCCAATATCGAATGTGGTGACTTATGTCACGTAATCGAATGTGCGACTTATGTCACAAAATATTATCTAGTGGCTATGCCACGAAATTACAAGGCGATGAGCATGTAAATGCGCAGAAGCGCCTTCGATGATGTGTAGCGGATGGAGGGTCGACTTAGTAGTCCCCACAGTGTGATGGTTGGTACGGGTGATGTGTAGCGGATGGTTATCTAGGTTTGGGTTCGGGTTTGCATCATTCAATATATATGTTCTATATGTATGATTTGACATGCCTAAATTGATTGAGACTTTACATTGGTGGTTATACACTGAGTCCGTTTGACTCACCCCGTTGTGGGATCATTTTTTGCAGGTGACACTCATTAATGGACCGGGTCGGCAGGAGCTCAACGGTGGCCATGCTTAGCTCAGAGATTATTTTTATTTTTATTAGTTTTTAATATTTAAGTTTTGAATTATTTTGGGTTTTGTTTGATGTAATAAGGCCATAAGTATTAAGCAGTTATGCATGCATTTTAATTATTTAAGTATGATACGATTTTATTAATTTAAAATTAAAGTTAAATTTTTCTTAAATATAAATATTAAATGTTTGACACCTAATCAACACCGTTTTTTTAATTTTGAACCCAACCCAAATCAATTCTTCAAAAACACACAAGATTTTTGGCAAAGTCCAAATCGATTTTGAATGGTTTTTCCTAGAAGCATGCAGATTGATCAGGGCTTGTGAAATTTGGGTTTGGGGTGTTTCGACTTGGTATCGAGTCGGGTTCAAAACTTCGGCCTTGAGGGCTTTAGGGCCTAAAATGTTTTCTTTTTTGAAAATGGGTTTTACTAAGAAATAAGCGAGTTTTTTACGGCATGGCACCTAAGTCTCGACACAAGTCCACGGTAGGTACTCTAAACTTTTTGTGATTGTATGTGGGATCTAAAGGGACGTAGATTAGTAAATGAGGAATTAAACCCTAGGATTAGTCTACTTCAACACCAAGATACATAAAACTTAAAGTCAATCAAACAAACACATGTCTAAGTCATTTGAGTTAAGGTGTGGCAACCATCGTATGCATGTCTAGGATTGGTTTTGGTGGGAGCTTGGTATTTAAGCGATCTAGTGACTCACCTCCTCTCCACTCGAATCCTACACAGTGCGTGGTGACGGTTCACCCTAACCAAGAGGACTCACCACAGGCTAAATCCAATAACTAAAACACGAAAGGACTAGCCATATTTTTTATAAAAACTCTAGTTTTAAAATCTCCAAATTACCCCTTTGATGTGTAGGAAAACTATTTTTAAAATTTTCCAAAATATTCTTGATTTACAAAGTTATCCGAATAACCCTGGTTGAAAAAAATTACTAAAATGCCCTTGGTTCATAAAATTTCCATACTATCCACAGTTTTTATCAAGATTTTCTTACCTTATAAATGTCCAAAGACCCTATTTTTGCAAAATATTAAGATACCCTGATTTGCAAATTGACCGAATTACCTCTAACCTGTACAAATGACCAAAATACTCCCAGTGAAGAAAATTACCGAAGTACCCTCAAATTAGAAATCTTTAAAAATACCCTTGTTTTGAAAAGTCACCAGGAACCATATTTTGTGAAAAATTACCAAAATGACCCTGGCGTGTAAAATTACAAAAATACCCCTAGTGTATAAATTACCATTTTACCCTTAAAATTTTCTTGTCAAGTATTTCAATTTTGAAAACAAAACTATATACCAAAGAAAGAAAGAAATTTTACTTTCTGAAATGTTCATATACCCTAATTTGAAAAATTTCCAAAATACCCCTATAGGATAAAATTACGGAAATACCCCTAGGTAGTGGAAAACAACAAACAATGACAACTACAATATTTTTTCTATAATGAACGCAAGTTCATGAATATGATTGAATGAATGAATTGAGACTGTATGTGTATGAAATCGAAAGAACTACTCTCTAGAACTAATAAACATAAGATTATTCGTGATAAATCAGTGGAACAAAACTAATTCATAAAATTCTTTAATCAGATAAACGCGATTTGGAAGCATGAACTCTCGGGGACGAGGTCATAACATGCGAGGCCGTGGTAGAGGCCGAATGACTGTGTCAGAGCCCGTTAGGTCCGGACAAGGGTCCGAAAATGAGTTGCCACCACCACCAACCGCTGATGTGGAATATCGAGGATCGAGACGGGGAAGATGCGATATCACGAGCGATCTTGCGAGTTTTGAAATGGTGGCCGAAGCAGGTGGAGGCATGGCGACTCGAAAGTCGGTACTGGCGACTTGAGCTAATGGAGCTGAATTTTTCTGTGGAGTATCTGGTGTGGCACCCAGTCGCTAAGTATTGGTTGGAGGCGACGAGCGGATTATGGATGACTTGGACTGACCGTCGAGGAGAGTGAAAGGGGTAGTGTCATTTGCTCGTGATGAGTCATATCAATGGTGGCTCACGGTCGGGATGAAAGCCGCCAGAGCGATCTTCTGAGGGAAAATTTTAAGGCGGCATATCGGAAGAAGTACATAGGAACTAGTTATGTGGATCTTGCGCAGAGGAAGGCGTTTCTGAGGTTGGTCCAAGGGAATAAGTCTGTAGCGGAACTATGCGCATGTGCATAGATTATCGTCAGTTGAATAAGCTAACCATCAAGAACAAGTACCCTTTGCCAAGAATAGACGACTTGTTCGATCAGCTTAAGGGGGCCGCAGAATTCTCAAAGATAGATCTAAGGTCTGGATATCATCAGCTTAAGGTGAAGGAGGCTGATATCCATAAGACAGCTTTTCGAACAAGGTACGGGCATTATGAGTTCTTGGTAATGACGTTCGGATTGACAAATGCCCCAGCCGTGCTTATAGACATGATGAACCGGGTTTTCCAACCCTATCTGGATCGATTTGTTGTTGTGTTCATAGACGATATTTTAGTGTATTCGAAGTCTGAAGAGGAACATGATGAGCATCTCCGGATAGTGTTGCAAGTGTTGAGGGAGAAGAAGCTCTACGGCAAATTCAGCAAGTGTGAATTTTGGCTTAAGGATGTTACATTTTTAGGACATGTGGTGTCTGCAGAAGGAATAAGGGTGGATCCTAGGAAGATTGAGGCGATGCTAGATTAGAAGCCACCTAAGTCATGGTGAGATTAAGTAGCTTCTTGGGATTGGCAGGCTATTATAGAAGGTTTGTAGAGGGGTTCTCGTCGATCGCAACACCCTTGACCAAGCTGCTGAGGAAGGAGGTACCTTTCATATGGACCGATAAGCAACATGAGAGCTTTGAGAAGCTTAAGAGAGTCTTGACTGAAGCTCCAGTTTTGATTCAGCCTGAGGCAGGGAAGGATTTTGTATTGTACTATGATGCTTCCCATACAGGATTGGGAAGTGTCCTTATGCAAAGCGGGAAAGTAGTTACTTATGCGTCTCGAAAACTAAGGCCACACGAGGTTAACTACTCGACGCATGACTTGGAATTGGCGGCAGTGGTCTTTACTCTTAAAGTGTGGAGGCACTACTTATATGGAGAAAAGTCAGTGATCTACATGGACCACAAGAGCTTGAAGTATTTACTGACTCAGAAAGAGCTAAATCTGAGACAGCGAAGGTGGGTGGAATTATTGAAGGACTACAATTGTTCCATAGAGTATCACCCGGGCAAGGCAAATGTGGTAGCAGATGCCCTAAGTCAAAAAGTTGTGTCGGATCTGAGAGCGATGTTTGCACATCTGTGCTTGTATGATGATGGAAGTCTGCTGGCAGAATTGCAAGTTAAGCCGATATGGTTGAATGAGGTGAAAGAAAGTCAGTTAAGGGATGAGGATCTAAGTGCTAAGTTATGGCAAGTGCAGAATGGAGAGTTAGAGGGTTATGGTATTAATGATGAGGGAGTATTGTGCTTCAAGGGTAAGGTCTGTATCGAAGAATGAGGAACTTAGGTAGAGAATTCTTTAGGAATCGCATAGTAGCCCTTATGCCATGCATCCCGGAGGTAGTAAATTGTATAGAGATCTAAGGGAACAGTTTTGGTGGCCTGGTCTTAAGCGGGAAGTTACCGAATTTGTAGGGAAGTGCTTGACATGTTAGCAAGTTAAGGTTGAACATCAAGTTCCGTCTGGGTTGCTTCAGCCAATACAGATTCTGGAGTTGAAGTGGGAGAGAATTACCATGGACTTCGTTAGCGGGCTTCCCCATACGCCTACTAAGAAGGACTCGGTATGGGTGATAGTGGACCGATTGACAAAGTCCGCGCATTTCATTCCAGTGCGGGTTGACTATTCTCTCTAGGAGCTAGCAAAGTTGTATGTAGCTGAGATCGTAAGGTTGTATGGAGTGTCGGTGTCGATTATCTCGGATAGGGATCCGAGGTTCACATCTCAGTTTTGGAAAGCTCTACATCAGGCCTTAGGTACCAAATTAGACTTCAGTACGGCTTTCCATCCACAGTCGGACGGCCAGTCTGAACGGGTGATCAAGTGTTAGAGGATATCTTTGAGGGTCATGTGATAGACTTGAGAGGAAGTTGGGAAGAATATTTTCCTTTAGTGAGTTTGCATATAATATGACTATCGAGCAAGTATTTAGATGGCACCATACGAAGCACTGTATGGACGGAAGTGTCGCACTTCTACATGTTGGACGAAATTAGGAGAACGTCAGATTTTGGGTCTGAAAATTATGGCAGAATCCGAGGAGAAGGTTAAGGTAATACGGGCATGGTTGAAGGAGGCATCTGACAGGCAGAAATCGTATGCAGATCTCAAATGGAAGGAAATAGAATTTGATGTGGGATATTTTTGTATGATTTTTGTATTTTTGGAGTCCCCAAAGCTTAAGCTAGCTAATGGGGGGACTAATTTGCAACATGGTTGAACGTCTAGAGACTTACCATGACAAAGTTTATGTTGTTTGATGAGTTTTTATGGAAGAAAATGAATGATAGGATGTTGATAATCAACTTTTGTGAAAGGTGTTGTTGTGAAAACACCTAATTGGGGCTAAAATGCAAGAGTTGCAATTTGTTCATTAAGGCATGAAATAGTTGGAATTGTGAGTAGTTGTAAAAGGATAAACTGTTCAGCTAAGTTTTTTTAACAAGAAAATGTGACGAAAATTTATTTACGAGCCTAGAGGAAAAATCATAATTTTGCCAAAGTATAAGGGCAAATTGGTCAATTCTGCCTAAGTATAGATTAAGGTGTATTATGTTGTATAAGTTATTAAATCAGTAAATTTTTTTGTTCTAGATAAAAGAAATCGAGTTTTGGACCCAGAATGGGTGAAAAGAGAAATGTGAGCAAAAAGTCCTTTTCGGCCTTTTCGTCATTGAGGTAAGTTCATGTGCAAATGTGGTAATTACGCATGAGTTAATTTAATATTCCGATGCTATATGGAATGTATAATTACTCTATGAATGCATGAATTATCTTTTAATGAGATGTCAAGAGAATTGAATCTAAGAGTAATGAGAAATGTAGATAATATGAAATGATGTTAGTTAAGGTTTCGTGTAAGACCATATAGGAATATAGCCTCAGTGAGAGAAAATGTATAAGACCATGTCAAGGACATGGCAACGGTGTGAGAAAATGTATAAGACCATGTCAAGGACATGGCATCGGTGTGAGAAAATGTATGAGACCATGTTTGGGACATGGCTTCGACTTGTTGATACAAGTGAGACCCTATTGGGGTATGACGTCAAAGTGACACTATGGGTATGAGACTCAAGAGAGTCATTTAACAATTTGAGTGATTCAACTTGTAGGTTGAAAGTGAGTGCGTATGTGGTTGTACCATGAGGAGCATAAGTGTGTGTTAGAATTGAATTGAGACAAGTTCAGTTTATAATGAAACCTTAGCGAGATATGTGTAACCGATGCACTTTAATTGCATGAGATAAATTTATTAATACATTGTGAGAATGCAAATGAGAATCGTAGAAAGCTAAGTAAGAATGATAGTGAGTGATGATGTTTACGGATGAGCATTTGAATTAGAGAAATGTATGAGGATAGATAATTGTGAATGCATAATATCGGTGGGCTGTGTGCGTTACCACCTGATATATTATTAATTGATGGGCTGTGTGCAATACCATCAACTGTATTACTATCGGTGGGCTATGTGTGTTACCACCTAATTAGTTAGTAACCGATGGGCTGTGTGCGATACCATCATTTATAAATGATTGGTGAGCTAAGTGCTTGAAATCACCATAGGTGTAAATAAATGGTGGGTCGTATGCGATACCACCCTATAAGAGATTTAATGGTGGGCAAAGTGCGTAACCACCGGGAGATTTTTAGTATGAGTGGCTTATCGAAAATGCTTGACGTGTTGCTTCATGTAAGATCTTGTAGTGAACAGTGCAGGGTTGTGTACAAATTAAACGAGCAATTAGCTTGTGGCATGGTAAGAACGTGGTAAGAGATGGAATAAGTAAACTACAAGAGGGGTTGAGTAAGTAGCCATAAGTTAAGGGAAAACTCAGAATAATACTTGTGGTTATCTTTATGTAATGAATATCAGTATATATTAGTTTATGCAGATGAACTTACTAAGCTTTATTGCTTACTCATTTTCTTTTCCCAACACTTATAGGATATTTAAACTAGCTTGGATTGGAGGCCGTCGGAGATGTTTTCACACTATTGGATAGATGCTTGGGATGATGTTTCAAGTTTTTATGAGTCATGGCATGTATAGGGGCTAGACAAGTTAAGGAATTTGGTTGTAAATGGCTAGGATGTGTTAGCCTATAGTTGAATAATCTATTTTGTATAATTCCACAGTTGTTGGCTGTTATTTTATATGAAAAAAGATGTAGTTATCCATGTGAAATTGTGATTTCTTTTAAGTTAATTATGGATGTGTTGGACGAGTGCATGTTGTGTATGTTGTAAGGGTGAGAAGAGCTTAACATATAGCTTTGTTCTTGTCCATGTGGATAGACACACGGGCATGTGTCTAGACCATGTGTGACACACGGTCAACCCACGGGCGTGTCCAGACCGTGTTAAATTAGTCAGTAACTCCCCATGGTTCATAGCCACGGGCATGTCGTGAGGGTACACAGGCGTGCCCCCATTTCACATGGGCGTGTGCCCCAATCGTGGGAGTTTTGGCAAAAAACTGGGATTTTGAGC
The DNA here is from genome assembly GCA_025506655.1 of Gossypium rotundifolium. Taxonomy (NCBI): domain Eukaryota; kingdom Viridiplantae; phylum Streptophyta; class Magnoliopsida; order Malvales; family Malvaceae; genus Gossypium; species Gossypium rotundifolium. The sequence goes on along the minus strand of CP106725.1, from coordinate 133,834,101 downwards.
ACGGTGTGAGTACATGGGCATGTGTGACTACACACGGGTGTGTGTGTCATCTAACACGGGCGTGTACTCCCTGTTTGGATGGAGAAAAATTTTATGGATCGTAAGGTTTCTATTATAGTCTCGATAGCCCTCGTAGGCACAAGTGAAGTCTTGTAGGTCGAATAAGGAGTTGTTGAAGTGACTCAAGAAGAGTAGACGTGTTGAGCCTAAGTGGCAATCAAGTACTTTTGTATGGTAACGCCTCGTGCCTTATATCATCTTATTTTATTCATTTTCTCCAACTGATATCACTAACTTTTAATCACAATAAATGCACTTGTCCCCCTTAGCTTCTTTGACCGGCCAAGCCACTTAACAAGGCTAAATTACACAATTGGGGCCTCCAAATTTTAATCCATAGCTACTTGGCACTTTTAGCAAATAAAATAGAACTTTTGCACTTTATGCGATTTAGTCCTTTTTCACAATTTAGCTAGAAATTGCTAAAATTAAGGCACCAAAATTTTCATGCATCCTTATAAACATTTTATAACACATGAAATAACATGAAAATAATTTTCTCTATCCTCAATTTAATGATTTCGAGATCACTGTTCCGACTAGCCCCTAAATCGGACTGTTACAGTCAATACCATGGTGATGATCGGTATTTTCAAATGCCTTGAACTTTTCCTCCAACCATCTACAGCGATCCTCTAACTGCCTCGAGGATTCAATTTTGGTCTCATCCCTCTCTACTATATCCAAATCAGGAATAACAAGATTAGCTGGGTTATCTCCTAGGTTGGACCCTGAGCCAACATGGAAGTTCGTGGGTGGTCTAGTATCAGCTTGCCCTTGTTGAGGCCTAATCGTGACAGATGGCTTTTGGGGATACTCTTCAGGCTGTGTTTGTGCATGTGGTGGGGTAAAATCGAAGGAATGCCTTCACTATCTTCTCCAGCAATAGCCATGAGACCTTTTCCCTTGTCCATCATCCCGCTCATCATCTAGGCCATTTAAGCCATTATGTTCCTTTGAGCTTCAACATTTGGTCTCTCATTTCTTTTTGGAGCTTTGCCAATTGCTCTTGCATCTGGTATTGCATGTCCCTCTGGAATTATTCAAGTCTTTGATCCATTTTCTTTGTCTTGGCACGTGTACCGTAACGATGTTCAGCTTCCAAATTTTTCCTTATTTTCTCTCTCTCTCTCTCTCTCTCTCTCTCTCTCTCTCTCTCTGTAATAAAATTTCAACTAATTAGGCTCTCTCTATGTACTTAAATGGATATGATATGATGTAATGCAAATGCGTAAATGCAAGGAGGCATCGATTCTGATTCAACTTTATTTTAGAAAACTTAATTAGAAAACAAAATCCTTTACATAAAATAGACTACAAATATCATTTCGCCCTAAGTCCTAAAGTTTTAATTTTCCCAAAAAAAGAGGTTAGGTCTTGACCACGATCGACTGTAGCTCATAATTCATGCTCAATATATCAGCCTGTGCTTCCAAAGTCTATAGATGATCAGCTACCTCTCGAATCTGAACTATTGCTTCACCCATGAGGTAATCCCGACTTCTAACTTGATCATGAGAGTGGTGAAGCTCTTCCTTCCAACGCCCTTCTCTTGTTTCCAGAAGCTCAATCTGAAGTTCACAACTGTGCAATATTGATTCTAACTCTTCGATCTTACCATTCATTTCCTCGATCTTGTTCAAACTTGATTTTAGCTCGATTTCAGAATTACAACTTCAATGGTGATGAAGAGACCGCCCAAGTTCAGCCACTCTAGCTTTTAATCCACTCTTTTCCTTTTGGCATTCTGCTAACCTCTTTTCTAGGGCCTCGTTTTGCATCTGCATCTCTAGGAACTTCTTTTCCCAATGATCAGCTTTGGCTTTTTCCTCTTGAACCTCTTGTTGCCACTATTCCGAAGTCTTTCCTAATCTAGCGTTCTTCATCGTCAGACGTATCTTCTTATATTATGTCTTCAAACTGTCTCAATCTTCCTCTATCTTCCTCTTTTCTTTCCGAGCTCTAAACTTTGCCTCTCGAAGTCCTACTTTATAATCTCTAACTCCGATGGGACCACTTGTAAATATTCCTTCATCGATCTAGTACCCTCCAAGCTTGGCCCAGGGATGTTATCATTGATCCTTTTATTCGACCGCTCCTTGTATTCCAGAGTTGTCATCGGTCCTCCAATCAATATCTTCATACAGCGAGCCCGCTTCCAAGCCTCAGAAATCTCTTGCATCTTCTTTTTATAATTATCCCACTTATATGAGAATTCACTTTGAGCTAACCCATATGTTGCCGGTATGAACTATCTTACTTTGTATTACCTTAGTATGAGCAACGGTGCATATCCAACAACTTCCCATATTCCAGGTAGAGGTATCCAATCAAAATTTCTGCACCAAAAAAGACTTCGTCAGGAACCATCCAAGGGGCTTTCCACTCAACATCTTCCTCTTGAAGGTTTTGAAGAATTTCCATCCATCTTTCCTCTGATATATCGTCTCTCATCGAGGTAGCCACTATCTCTTTTAATGGGGAATAATTTTTCGAGAAGACCCGATAGGAAACCTTATCAACCTTCCAAAATTACTGTGGAACCAAGCCAACAACAACTGCACACATCCTATAAATCTGCCTTCGCCACCTCTCCTACATGCATTCAGCGATCGGAATGTCTCAGCCAAGATTGCAGGAACTGACATGACTTGTTTATCAAGTTGATAAAAAATATTTGAGACTGCTTCATCCACATATCCTAATGCCCTAGGGAAAATCACTAACCCGTATAGACTCAAAGCAAAAACATCTATCCTCTTTTCCATATCAGGATGTACTAAAATCAAATCTTTCAAAGCTTTCCAAGGGATACACTTACACTTACCTTTTTCCTTGATTATAGTTGTGACCCAGTGTTCGCTTATCCCCGTAATACTCATCAACTTTCTTAGAAAGGTCAGAACACTAGCAGCCCTTAAGTAAGCTTTGTCAACTTGAATCTTAGGACAATGTAATAGAATTGTATACTCTTCCACCGTGGGTACCAAATCAACCTTTTCGAAAGTAAAGCAACTATACGTAGGATTCCAATATTGGGTAATGGCTCAAAATAGATGTTCATCTACCTGAATGTCCAACAAGCACGGCAAGTCCCCATAGCTGCTTTAAAACAACTGCTTGGTCTCATCACTCCACTGATCCCATATCTCTCTTAATTCCTAGAGATTGTTCTGCGTCACACTGATGTGAGTGTAGTCCTATAATTCTGATGTATGCCCTTTTAGCTAGACTATCCCCTTTCTCTAATTGTGTCTGGTCTGACCACCTACGGACGGCTGCACTTTGTCTTCCACTTTATCAAGGAATTCATTCTCCATAACCAGCTTTCAAACTTAGAAACTGACCGTGAATCGATACCTCTAAAATATGAAATGACATGCATAAAAAATAAAGCACAATCAGTTAGTAATATGAAGTAAAACATAAAGCAAATAATCAAATGTATATTTAAGTGATTGCTAAGGTTTGGTATAGTTCTACCTAGGGTAAGTTCTTAGGTTCTCTACATGTAGTTTAGCTCTAAAGTTGAGGTACCTAAACTAGTAGCTTCCTCGATCCTCACCCATTATAGGCTCATATGGACCGAGTTTAGTTCAGGGAAATACATTTTCCTATGGCTGCATGGAGATGAAAATCTCACGAAGATATAGGTACAAATGTATCCCAAAAGTGATTCACTATCCTGCACGAAGGTGAAAACCTCATGAAGGAGTAGCTTCTCACTCCCACTTAAAGGTGTGACCACAACGGTCATGCAATGCAATGCATAGATATTTTAAAATTAGAACCACATGCAAAAAAAAAAATCAAAGTTTTTTTTAAAATCAGATTTTTAAATCCGAACAGAAAGACATGAAATTAATGATTTTTCGGCTTTACTCTCTTATTGGTCCCTAGCGGAGTTGCCAAGCTGTCGAAACTATTTTTAAGTTTAGAAAACAGGAATCGTGTAACATCCTGAATTATCGGGCCTATGTGTTTGGTGTGGGGATATGTTTAATGTGTTAAATTAAGTGTTAGGGGTTCAAATTGGGCTTAGGTTTGGGCCGAGGCTATAGTTAAAATTTCTTGTTTGAACACTTTAGTGTAAAGCTTGTTAAGTTAAGGCATAACCGATATTAACTATGTTTTTAAAAACATAAATGGGCTTGTGGCCCAGTGGCAAATGGCGCCACAAGGAGGGAAGGGAGTTGGCGTCATTTGAAGGTCCAAGGTTTGAGTCACCTGGTACCATTTATTTGAATTATTTTTGGCATTTACAAGAGCAGTAGTGGAGTTCGGTAATGATGCTTAAATTTAGGAATTTTGTAATGTGATAATAAGGTAGATAATGTGCTGATAAAGGAATGAAGAGGTTGTGTCATCCATGACACTGTAGATGAGTAGTCAGATAAGGATAAGGAGAAAATCAAGGAGTTATCTACAGGGCTAGGTGGTGGCCGAAATTTTGACTCTAAGAGGAGTAAAGGAATCGATTTCTTTATAGCTTAGGGGTGCCGAATTCTCCCCTATTCCTTGTTTAATTTTTAGCTATCAGGAAGGGCACTTTCGGGTTTTGATAAGTAGGTAGCGAAATTTCCTATAAATAGGGGTGGTAGCTCATCAATTCCGGCATTTGAACCCTACTCTTTTCTTATTTCCTTGTGCCGAAATTCTCAGTCTTCCTCTCCAATTTCTTTTCTTTTGATTTCTTCAAAAGCCGAAACCCTGAACTCTCTAGTGAATAATCCCTATTCTTTTTTTCGATTTCTTCAACTAAAAGCCAAAACTACTTAGAATTCTTCTTATTATCTTCTCTTTTTGATCTTCTCAAAAGCCGAATCCCCTGGGAGTAGCCGAATTTTCTCTAGTAAGGTAAGTGTCCACTCTTGTTGTTCTTAAAATCTCTCTTTTGATTTTTGGAAGACAAAGCTGAAAAGCTAATGGTTTAATGGTTTCATGTATTTTATGTGCTGGGTGACATTCGAGAAGTGAAGTAGATCAAGTAGATCTAAAAGTCAAAAATCGGTAGTCTCTGATTTTAGGATTTCAAGGTAAGGATTTCGATTCTCCTTAAGAGTTATCAATCGGTTTCTTTTTGTTATTCGTGCCCTTAACCAATCGTTTCGTTAAGCTATCGTTATAGTACCTTCTGACCAAGATCATTCATGGAATCGAATGTCAGCAAATCAAAGGAAGGGGTTGGATCTGTTGTCTCAGCCCCAAAGTTCAAGAAACGCGCGGTGTCTGCTGTTCGTGATTGGCCACCGGGTTGTGGACTAGCTTCAGAACAGAATCTTAGGCTATTAGCAACGGTAGCGGTTTCCAATAGTGCCGACTTTGACAATATCATCTTACAGTAATCAGGTGTGTAGATCTTTATCACTTAAGTCTCTTGTATAATATCTATTATGGGCTGAAAAGCCAGAAAAGGTGCCAGGTATTTAAACATAGTATTATCTCTAAGTGTATCGATGTATGTGTTATCCTGTTATCCAGTAATTGGTTGAGTGCTTTTGATATGGAATGTGTGTATGCATGGGATATGGGTTTGATTTGGTGAAGGGGAAGAGCATGTATTTAGGTCACAATAGTGATCGGTGGCTATGCCACGTTATCCTGATATCCTGATTCCTGAATGTTATGATCGACAGCATAACTGTCAAATTGGCGTGTAGAGGTTGGTGGGTCGATTGTAGAAATCCCCGAGGTGTGATGGTTGGTAAGGGTCGGCGTGTAGAGGATGGACTTTTAGGTTTTGGGATGGGCCATATTGCATTACTTATTCTGTTGCCTTTGTGTATGGGCCAAGGCCCATAATGTGTTTGTGGGCCCAAGGCTTTTATGTGATTTCGGGATTTGCACACTGAGTCTTTGTGACTCACCCTTTTGTTTTTTCCACTTTTCAGATGAGCAGTAGTTCGTGGACATGGGAGCCAAGACAGACTCCAGGGGCCATCAAGTCTTTTATCTTCCTAAACTATTTTCAGTTATCTTTTAGTTTTAATTTTGGGGCTTTTTTTTTTTTTTGTAATAAGGCCTCTATCACTTAGGGTTTTATATTATTTCTTTTTGCTAGGTTTTAATAAAATTATGTTTTTTTTTTCAAAGTCTTAATTATAAAGCAAAATGACAAACGGGCTTTTCAAACACGACCCACGCAAATGTTTAAAGTTATTTTCAAAATTTCACGCTTAATTGATTATTCGGCTATAATAAACTAAGTTTCTCCAAAATCCTTCAGAGTAAAGTTTCCAAGATTCAACCTGTAGCATACGAGATCCGGTCTGACGCATGGGCCGGGTTTGGGGTGTTACAGATTGACTGTTAAAAAAAATGGAAATGGAGTCGCCACCAATCCCTTTTTACTTAGGTGTGATTGGATCACCTTGTAAAATGTTTTATTTCAAAACATTTGATTTTCGTCCACGAAATAAAAGAAAACGAGTTCGGGAGTCGGTTACGTATAAGGAAGGGTTAGCACCCTCATAACGCCCAAAAATTGGTACCTAATCGATAAAATCATGTCCTAATGTTGAAAATTTGGAAGAATTTTAAAATATGAATTCTTAAAAACTCGAACAATTTGAGTTAAAATTTGAGATTTCTTTGTTCCGAAAGAATACAAATATCACATCCAGCACGTTAGAACATGATATTTTTAAACCCTCATAACTAAAATCATCTCATAATTTATGAAATTTTATTAAAAGGATATTTAGTTTTTTAGTCAAATAGAAAATCGAAACCCAGCACGTTAGGGCACTATTTCTCAAATTTCTAAATACAAAACATTGCCTTACTTTAAAACTTTTAGATAAAATATAGTAATTTCACGAAAATGTATTTTATTCTAAACGATGATCCATGTGAAAATATCGCATTAATATTTTATCAAACATAAATATCAAAAGCGATCATAATATACTAACATTTCATATTAATATAGGCAATAAAAGAAATATAAAATTAGACTAATAACAATACCTACATTAAAGCAATAAATAAATAAATGAAAGAGTATGAACAAATATATAAAACAATAAATAATAAAATAATATAAAAAAACTACAAAATAAATATAAAACTTCTCATACAAGATTAAACTTTTCATGCAATGTTACATACCAAATAATAAATAAATATTGCAAAATAAAAATAAAAAATATATATAATATTTATAATAATCATATAAAACTACATATTTAAAAATAAAAATATATTATATAAAATTATATGCAACATTAAGGATAAAATAATTTAAAAATTATATAAAAATATAATATAATAATGTACAATAAAATAAAATATAATATAATAACTAATATATATAAATTTTAAAATAATATACAATATATATAGATAATTAAAATAAGTAAAATAATAAATAGTATAATTTGAAATAATATGTAGCTAAGAAAAACAATACACAAAAATATTATACTATCAATAAATTAATATATAAAAATAAAAATAATTTTAATATGATAAAACAATTTTAATATAATGTTAAAATAATTTAAAAATAACATAAAATAAAATGGTTTTAAAATAAACAAAAAAAATAAAATAAAATGGTTTTAAAATAAACAAAAAAATAAATAAATAAATAAAATGTAGAAGGATCAAATCAAAACACCCGTCACATCTTAGAGACTTATTAGGAAATTATGCCATGACTCCTAAACGACGCGTTCTGATATTGGCCTTTAAGTAGCCCAAAGGATTAAATTGAAATATACACAAACATTTAGGGCCGAATAAAAAATTAAATTAAACGAAATTAAAAATAATAAAAATTACAGAAGGGCTAAAATGGCAATTAGACCTTTTAATAAAAACACGCGGATCCTCCCCGGGTTTTTGGGTCAACGCGCGGATCCTTACCCTGAACAACGTTGTCTTATGCTTATTAGCTTAAGCAAAAATGACGCTGTTTTGTTATTGCTATATAAGTTACAAAGTTAATAAAAAAATCATTTTAACATTTCAGAAGAAAAAAAAAAGCTGAGTTTTTTTTGAAAACTCTTTTTGTCCTTTGGCCTTGGCGGGACTACGATGAGGGGTCGTCATACGACGCCTCCGTCTGCATACAAATATATGGCGGTTGAAACCAGCGACTTCGTTTTTAATGCCAATCAAAAGGTAAAAAACCTCCTTTTCCTTTATTTTATCACTCGTGTATTTACTATTTACAGGAATCGAAAAAAAGTAAAAAGAATAATGCGGATAAGGAATAAGAAATCACCTCTGTTTGGTGTTTTTATTTCAGTGTATTTTTTTTTGCCTATATTCTCTGTGTCGTCTGTTACAAATTTTATGGGGTTTTATAACCCAGAAAATAGAAAAGGAAACAAAAAAATTCTATTTATTTTGCCATTTTCGCTGTTGTTTCTTTCTTTTCTTGTAGGTAAGAGGCAGAGACCTCGGAGACGATAGGGCGATTCGCGCAAACTGTGGCGCGTCTAGTGGCTTGGGCGTGAGAAATGGTTGCTGAGGCTTGCGGCGCGTAGGGTTTCCCTAGAAACCCTAGGTTTCTAATTTCGTTCAAGCATTGGGCCCATTTGGGCCATCTCTGTTTTTAGGCTTGATTGGGTCTAGGTAGGTTAGGTTTATTTAGGCAGGGATCTTAGGTAATTGGGTTTTGGGTCTTGGTTAGTTTGTTTAGGTTTTGGTTAATATTGAGCCTCTGGTAATATTTGGGCCTGTAAATGGTTTTGTAAATGGACTGTATTAATGGACATTTGGTATTTTTTTGACTTGTTTTATTTTCCACGGGCCCGGGCAAAATAGGCTGATTACACACACAGATGTGTTAAGAGCCACTACTAGAGGTTTGAAAAGTTGTAGAGAGTTGGGTAGAGTTTTAATAAGGTATTGAGTGCTTGCCCCCTTCTTAAAGATATATGAGGTTTAAATAGAGGAGATTGGTGTTGGCTCCCTCTAGATAGATATCCTAAGGTGTGGGTGTAACAGCCCGATTTTCAGTGGTGTCGAAAAATAGTGGTTTAAGACCACCAAATTTGACGAGTAAGCTCGTAGATTTTATATTTAGTATTTACGAGTTAAATGTGATTTTAGAAAGATTTTTGCATTAGTAAATTATGCTTTCTAAGGATTTATTAGGTTAAGTGATTTAGAAAACGAGGTATCGAAACCTTGATTGTATAAACCAAGTCATAAATATTTTTATAAATATTTACGGAGTGTCATTAAGGTAGTATTCAAGTTTCGTTAGAAAATTTTAACGTTTTGATAGTTAATTAATTAAAAAGGATTAAATTGAAAAGGTGGAAAACTTGCTAATTAAAGAAATAGTGATTAAATGGCTGAAATAGTAAATAGGGAGGACTTAAAGAGTAAATTAGCCTAAGTGAAGTGGCTGAGGTGGCATAAGTAGAAAAAAATCATGAAATTATGTGATTTAAGGGCAAAATTGGAAATAAAATAAAATTTAATATCTAAAATGAGATTCTAATAGTTTCTAGATCATTTCTTCTTCAATTTTCTGTCCCAAAACACCATTGAACAGCTCTTAAAGCTGGTTTTCATATTTTAGCGTCATGTGAGTTTATTTCTTGCACTTCTCTTGTAATTTTGTGTTTTTAAGCCTTTTACAATTAGGTCCGACTAGCTATTACTTAAATTTTTTATTTTATTGAGAATTTTGAAAATTATCATTGATGAATACTAGATTTTTGATGAAATAACATGGATTTAGAGCTTTAATTTTGTGGTATGATGATTTTATAAAGTGATTTTTATAGATATTGATTTTAGGACCAAATTGTGAAAAGGTTAAATATTAGGGTTTGGTATTAAATTTCTATTTAGTAAGGGTTTATGATCGCCAAGAATTTTTAGATAAATTATCAATGGAGAAAATTAGTTCATTTGATAGACTAATTAGCTAAGGAACTAAATTGCAAAAGTTGTAAAAGTTGGGTAATTATGTAAATTTAAAAATTGAGGGGTATTAACTGTGAAGTGAGTTGGAACTAAAATATATGATAATGAATGAGAACTTTTATATTTTAGATCAAGAGTCCGTAGAAACTCATGAAAAAAAATTAGCAGAACAGTCCCTAAACTTCTACAAATCTTACAATTTAACCCATGTAAGTTCGTATGGTTAAAATTTAATATTTATATTGAATTGATGAATGATACTATGCATTTATTATATTGTTGGAAAATGGAATATTATTAAATTATAAATTTGAAGTGAATATTCGATTTCAATGGAACGCGGATTTGAATACAATCGTTGTGTAGTGAAAGACAGCAAAGGAGGAATTGAGAGCAAATTACACAAGTAAACCGAGGTTCAGCATTTGTTGTGTAACACCCTAAAAATCTGAGTATTTAAATTGGCATGATTTTGGTGTTTAGATGTTAAAGGAAAATTTTTTTTTTTTATTTCTTTTATTTTAGTGTTTATTAAAGTCCTAGAGAGGTAAAGCATAAATTGGAGAAGAATAAAATTTATTATTGGGAATTTATTGAAGTGAAACAAAGGTGATTAAGACTTAAGCTAAATTATGTGCTTAAAGTGTCATAAAATGAGCATATGGCATGGTGGAGAATGGCGCATGGGTTCAAGTAAGAGGAAGAGGTTGAATCCCTTGTATAGCACCTAGATAAAATTTTTGTTTTAATTTTACGCTCATGGCTATGAAGTGTCGGCAAGGGACATATAAGGAAGGTGTTGACCATGTATTTTTGGTTAGTGTATCAAGAGATTAAGGTAACAACTAACATATGGTATGGAATCAAAAGTTTAAGGAAAGATAGGGGGACATAAGGCACTTATCTAGGGAAAATTTGGAAAGAAATAATGGCCAATTGACCATAGGTGGAATGGCAATATTGGTAGGGGAGGAGAGCCAAAATTTTGTTAGTTGGCAAAATCTCATTCTTTTCTCTTTGGTTAACCTTTGCACTTTGTGCGAAATTTTATTCCTCTCCTTTCAATATCCCTATTTGGCGAATTTTTGCACTTGGTTAAGCCAAAGTTTTGTGACCATTTGGTCATTCCTTTTCTTATCTTGATAACCAATTCTTGTGCCTCTTTCTTCTTGTGCGAAATCACCTATACCAAAATCAATTTCTTTTCTTTTTCTTTGCCATGGCGAATATACCAGCACCTAAAGTTCTTATTTTTCTTTTCTTTTCTTCTAATCTCCTTGAAATCAAAACATCATCACCATCATCCTTTCGTTCTTATACTATTTCTTTTCAATCGAAAATTCTCTCCATCTTCACTCTCTTGGCGAATGTTATTGTGCCTATAAGCCAAAATTATTTTCCATTCTTAATCATTTATAGCGAATCTTCCATCAATTAAACATCATTCTTAATCTTGCTTTTCGTCAAGTGGGAAGTAGGTAAGGTTTCTCTCCATTTTTGATTTATTGATTAGTGATATTATGGCGAATATCATAGGATTTTGAGAGTCTTTTGGATTGATATAGCATTCATACTAATAACGTTTATTTCGTTATTATTTAGTGCAATAACGGAGATTGGAATTCAAGTGATCGGAGAATCGTGGAAGCGTAGGAAGCGTTTCATTTGGTAAGAAATCCTACTTTTTAAATCTCTAGTATTATTGATATTATTTTAGAACTAACTAAATTCTTTTGGATCTTGAAGATGTCAAGATAGGGAAGAAAAGGCGGTGTTTAGTTATCGTAAGAGGGTGGATCTGTAAATCCCCATTCAAGCGAAGAGCGGTTTCTGCGGTCAGGGATTTTCCACGGGTTGTGGGCCATCTTAGAAAGAAGTCCATTATTTGAAGTAATACGAACCTCGGGCCGTTATCGTTGGTGGATTCTCGGACTAGTGAATCGATAAGCGAAGGAAAACCGAAAATCAGTGATTCAAAATCAAGAGGTAAGATTTTGGATCCATTAACAAATAAGATTATTTTTGCGAATTAGTTGTCTAACGAATCGAAATATATTTTAGGTCTTGAGGCGAGAAGGGATAATACTCACGGTATCGAGGTGTGTAATTTCACCCTCATTATTTTAGGGTTGTATGTCAAATTTGGTATGGTAGAAAAATCGTAAAAGCGACTAGATCGGTAAAAGCACAAAATTGATATTTTGACGAAATACGTAAAAGCGACTAAATCGTGAAAATTTGGCAACGCCTCAAGAAATTAATTGATATTATGAAAATTTGATGTTTAGTGAAAATGGGCGTAAATACTCTAGTTAGTGAAAATGGTAGTAAATACTCTAGTTAAGTGAAAATGGGCCGTAAATACTCTAGTTAAGTGAAAATGGGCGTAAATACTCTAGTTAAGTGAAAATGGGCCGTAAATACTCTAGTTCGATAAATTGGGCCATAAATACTCTAGTTCGTTAAAATTTAGCCAAAACGCTCTAGTTTGGTAAATGGGCCAAAGCCCACTAAATTGCTAAATGGATAAATTGCTATAATTATGGGCCAAATGAAATGTCATTGATAAAACCCACCATGTTATGTATTGATAATAAATTTTATATTTTTAAAGTACATGTATAATTGCATGGGTGGGATTTATGAAGAGAAGAATGGCCATTGCCACAATATCGAACTTATTGCCTCTAGTTCGGTGGCTCTGCCACAATATCGACTTATTGCCTCTAGTTCGGTGGCTCTGCGCCACAATATCGACTTATTGCCTCTAGTTCGGTGGCTCTGCCACAATATCGACTTATTGCCTCTAGTTCGGTGGCTATGCCACAATTATAAAAGGCTTAATGCCTACGATTGGTGTGATGGCGGGGTGGGTTGACTTGATCCCCACAGTGTGATGGTTGTGCAGGGGTGTTAGCGGATGGTTATTAGGTTTGGGTTGGGAATTTCATTTTTCATGCATTATTAATTATTTTAAATTCATGTTATATTGTTGAATTGGATTGGGCTCAAGCCCAACATAATATCTTGACAATCTGCCCAATAATGGTGGTAAGTGAGTTACACTGAGTTCTAAGTAACTCACCCTTTAATTTCTTTCCATCTCGGGTAATGGGCTGATGTGGACTTGAATGAGGATGACTTCGTGGAGGCCATCTTTGCTAAATAAGGGTTATTTAAATTCGAACTTTTAATTATTATTTTACTATTTTGGGATGTTGTAATAAATGGCCTCTATAAATAACTTATGGATTTTATGTGTGTTGGAATTTAAACTTTATTTGGGCTTTTAAATCATGGGCGTTGTGATTTATGATGCTTTACTAAAATGAACTTGGGTTTTCAAAGTATAAGGAATTCTTTTATAAATAATTCTTTTTCTTGCTAACTCTTTAACAAATTTCCTAACGGTTTTAGATAATACAATGATTTTCAACTAATGTTTTAAATATTTATCAAAATCTAATACTCTACAAATTTTAAACTCAAGTAAACAATATTGTAGTTTTCAACTCATTAAGGATTTAAGAATAGTTGAATCATGTAACAAACCAAATCTAGTCTCAACGCATAGGCCGGGTTTGGGGTGTTACATTTAGTGGTATCGAGCCGGTTTCAAAAACTTCAGTACGTGGTTTGGGTTCAAAAATAATTTTGTATGAAAATGCTCAATGGTATTTTAAAGATCGTTATGGCACCACAAGCATCCGGCAACAAGTCAAGTAAGTATATCTTTGCTTAAATGATTACTATGATATGATCATAGGAATACTCTAGAACTTCTAGTTTTAGATGTGAAAAAGCTGTAGAGATTGAGACTATAGGACACGTTGCGAAAAACAACTTTATATCTCAAATCTCATAAAATATCGTTAATAAACACCAAACAAAATTACGATTCATAAAACTTGTAATCGGATAAGCGAACAAGCAATCATGAGTACAAGAGGGCGTGGTCGTGGGCCAGGTGAGACGTGGCCGTGGTAGAGGCCGAGGTGCTACTGGTTGAAGCACCAAATCATATGCGAAGTGGGCCTTTTGCGTCAATAGAAAGTGAGACGGATCACGCGATCACATGGAAGAAGATCATGCATTGACTCAAGCAATGCTACGAGTCTTGGAAAGAATCATTGGAACTAGAATTGGGCCAACAACTCGTGGGTCAATTTGAGGCGACTTAAGGCGAATAATCGCGAAGTTTTCGGAGGAGTCTCGGTGTAGCTCAAATGTGGCGAATCTTGGCTCGAAGGCGTGGAGCGGATTATGGATGATATGGAATGCAATTTGAGCAAAAAGCGAGAGGGTCAGTATCCTTATTGAGAGATGAGGCGTGTCGGTGGTGGCTCATTTGTTCGAGAGAGAACTTGAAGCCTTAGCGATTAATCGGGAATTCTTTAAAGCGCCTTCCAAGGAAAATCGTCGGACGAGCTATGTAGATGCCGAAGGAAGGAATTTCTGAATCTTGTCCAAGGAAGTAAGGCCAGTGGCGACATATGAAGTGAGTTTTACGTCGAGCCGTTATGCGGACAATTGTAGCAGATCATGAGCGTTGTATGCGTTTGAGGATGGACTTAATGATGGTGAGGGTTACGATTGCTCATGACAAGTTAGAAATTTTTCGACTCTTGTGGAGAAGGCCAAAATAGCCAAGAGGCTAAGAACTCGAGCAGCGAGCAGAAAGATCCGAAACAAGAGAGAGACACAATGTGATCTGGTTCTTCCAGAGATTCGGAAGAAACCGAAATGATGAATCGGTTCAAGCGAAACCGGTAGCAAATAATCGAAGTCGAGATTATCTTGAGTGTGGGAAAAGGCATTTTGGGGAATCTTTGGAGGAAAGCGGGTGCATGCTACAAATGCGGTTCAATGGAACATCGATACAAAAGTTGTCCTCGACGAATGGATCGACTCAAAAGTCCGTAATAATGATGCATGACCGGCCGGGGTGTCAGCAGACCACCGAGAGGTCGTGGACCAGTCGTGGTGGTAATGGGGCTGGTCGTGGTCAAGGTGCAACCGGTCGAGGCAATGGTAATAGAGAAATCTGATGCAAAACGGACTGATGCAGTCTATGCGATTAGGCCATGAGGGCGGCAATGCACTGATGTGATAAGCTGATGCGTTCTTCATTTTTGATGTACTGTTATTGCCTTAATAGATATTGGCTCTACTCATTCATATGTATCTAGTGCCATATCTGGAAATCTGAATTTAGAATCAAATTCTTGAAAATGAGATGAGCGATGTCAGTCCTTTAGACGATCGATGCTATTAATAAAATATTTAAAGCGTACCCTTAAAAATCCAAGAGGAAGTATTCTTAGCAAATTTGATGGAACTACCTTTAGTGAGTTCGATCTCATTCAGGCATGGATGGTTGGTTAACCATCGAGCGCAATTGGATTTGTCTTTGAAAAACGAATGACGATGGGACCGGATGATAAGGAAATCATAATGATTGGTGAGCGAAAGAACTATCGGCAAATGTGGTATCTGCATTAAAAGCGGAGAAGTTGGTGCGGAAAGAGTGCGGACATTCCTAGCCTTTATCGTGCTTTGGATGCCAAGGAATTATCCGTGAATGATGTGAGGACGGTGAAGGAATTTCCGATGTATTTCGAAGAACTTCGGCATACCTCGGATCGGGAAGTAGAATTTGGCATTGAGCTTTTGCAGGGCGGCTCCGGTGTCCATTGCTCCTATAGAATGGCACCGAAGGAGTTGGTGAGCTCAAAGCTCAAATTCAAGAATTGCCGGATCGAGGATTCATTCGACCAAGTGTGTCTCCGTGGGGAGCACCGGTTTTGTTCGTCAAGAAGAAGGATGGATCGATGCGTATGTGCATTGACTACTGAGCGATTGAATAAATTGACGATCAAGAATCGGTATCCTCTGCCGAGAATTGACGACTGTTCGATCAATTGAAGGGAGCTTGATTTTCTCAAAATTGATTTAAGGTCGGGTTATCACCACTTAAGGTGAAAGAAGCGGACATCTATAAGACGACATTTCGGACACGTTACGGACACTATGAGTTTGTAGTGATGCCGTTTGGATTAACCAATGCACCATTGCATTTATGGACATGATGAACCAAGTCTTCCAACCATATTTAGACCGGTTTGTGGTAGTGTTCATAGATGATATATTGGTTTATTAGAAATGAGGAGGAACATGACCAAAGATTTGCGGATAGTATTACAACTACTTACGTGATAAGCAATTGTATGCCAAATTTGGTAAATCGAATTTTGGCTAAAGGAGGTGACTTTTCTTGGTCATGTAGTATCAATTTGAAGGAATAAGGGTAGATCCTCGGAAAATTGAGGCTAATACGGATTGGAAACCACCAACATCAATAGTGAAATTGGAGTTTCTTAGGCTTGGTGGATACTATAGGCGCTTTGTAGAGGGTTTTCGTTGATTCTTTGCACCCTAACTAAATTGTTGCGTAAAGGAGTTCCAGTATATCTGGAAAAGCGAAGAAGAGAGTTTGAAATTGAAGAAGATCTGACGAAGCTCGGTTTGATTCATAGGAGGCGGAAAAGAATTCACTTTGTTTATGCGATCGTCTCACACGATGCAGGTTGTGTGTTGATGCAAAATGGAAAGGTGGTGGCCTATGCTTCTCGTCAATTGAGACCACACGAAGTAAACTACCCTACTCATGATTTGGAGTTAGCTTGCCGTTGTCTTTGCTCTAAAGATTTGGAGGCACTATCTCTATGGTGAGAAGTCCATAATCTACGGATCACAAGAGTCTTAAATACCTCCTTACCGGAAGGAGTTGAATTTAAGACAAAGAAGATGGGTAGAATTGTTGAAAGATTACGATTTCTCCATTGAATACCATCTGGAAAGGCTAACGTGGTAGTAGACGCGTTAAGTCGTAAGGCGATATCTGAATTAAAACTCTGTTTGCCCATATGAGTGCGTATGAGGATGGCGGTTTGTTAGCGAAACTTGGTGAAGCCGCTATGGTGGAACAAATCAAGGAAAAACAGACATCAGATGAGAAGTTGGGACCTTTACTGCGACAAGTTGAAAATGGCGAAATTGAGGATTTTGGAATAAACACGGAGGGTGTGTTGTGCTTTCGAGGAAGAGTATGCATGCCTAAGGATTTAGATCTGAGGCAAGCGATTCTCTGAGGCGCATAGTAGCCCTTACGCTATGCATCCGGAGGAAATAAGATGTATCGAGATCTCCGTGAAACGATATTGGTGGCGGGGTTGAGCGTGAGATTCTGAGTTTGTGGGAAAATGTTTGACTTGTCGACAAGTGAAGGCGAAACACCAATTACCGTCGGATTGTTACAACCGATAAAGATTCCTCTTTGGAAATGGGAGAGGATAACTATGGATTTTGTTAGTGGGTTACCGTTAACACTGCTAAGAAAAATTCCGTTTGGGTAATTGTTGATCGGTTGTGAAGACCGCTCATTTCTTGCCGATTAAATGCGGATTATTCATTGCGAAATTGGCGAAACTTTACGTATCCGAAATTGTGAGGCTACATGGGGTACTGTATCTATTATATCGGATAGGGACCCTAGGTTTACATCACGATTACGAAAGCTCTGCATGAAGCCTTGGGAACAAAGTTGAATTTCGATCGGCTTTTCATCCTCGGTCGATGGTCGATCGGAAAGAGTAATTCGATATTGGAAGATATGTTAAGAGGATGTGTAATCGACTTGAGGGTAGTTGGGAGGATTATCTACCATTTGGCGAAATTGCGATATAACAACATGACTATCGATCTAGCATTGAGATGGCACCTTACGAGGCATTGTATGGTCGTAAGTGTCGCTCTCCTATTGTTGGGTGAGTTGGTGAAAAATGATGTTAGGTCTGAGATGATATCTGAGACCGAGGATAAGGTAAAAGTTATTCGAGCACGGTTGAAAGAAGCCTCAGATAGACAGAAGTCGTACGCAGATCTGAAGCGGAGGGACATCGAGTATAGTGTGGGAGATCGGGTTTTCTTGAAGGTATCTCCTTGGAAAAAGATCTTCAGATTCGGAAGGAAGGGCAAGCTAAGTCCTAGATATATTGGACCTTATCGTGTGCTGAAGCGTGTTGGTCCAGTGGCATATCAGATTGAGTTACCTCCGGAGTTAAATCAAATTCACAATGTCTTTCATGTTTCCATGTTGAGGCGTTATAGGTCGGATCCTTTGCACATTATACCGGTAGAAGAATTGGGCTGAATTGATTTGTCCTTTGAAGAAGAACCGGTGGAAATCCTAGACCGAGATGTCAAGGTACTAAGGAAGAAAACCGTGCAAGTTAGTTAAAGTTCTATAGGCGTAACCACGAATTGGAAGAAGCTACGTGGGAGCCAGGAGGATGCAATTGGCAACAATACCCTCACCTTTTTCAACCGAGTAAATTTCGAGGACGAAATTTTCTTTAAGGAGGGTAGAGTTGTAACACCTAAAAATCGAGTATTTAAATTGGCATGATTTTGGTGTTTAGATGTTAAAGGAAAATTTTTTTTATTTCTTTTATTTTAGTGTTTATTAAAGTCCTAGAGAGGGTAAAGCATAAATTGGAGAAGAATAAAATTTATTATTGGGAATTTATTGAAGTGAAACAAAGGTGATTAAGACTTAAGCTAAATTATGTGCTTAAAGTGTCATAAAATGAGCATATGGCATGGTGGAGAATGGCGCATGGGTTCAAGTAAGAGGAAGAGGTTCGAATCCCTTGTATAGCACCTAGATAAAATTTTTGTTTTAATTTTACGCTCATGGCTATGAAGTGTCGGCAAGGGACATATAAGGAAGGTGTTGACCATGTATTTTTGGTTAGTGTATCAAGAGATTAAGGTAACAACTAACATATGGTATGGAATCAAAAGTTTAAGGAAAGATAGGGGGACATAAGGCACTTATCTAGGGAAAATTTGGAAAGAAATAATGGCCAATTGACCATAGGCTGACGGCAATATTGGTAGGGAGGAGAGCCAAAATTTTGTTAGTTGGCAAAATCTCATTCTTTTCTCTTTGGTTAACCTTTGCACTTTGTGCGAAATTTTATTCCTCTCCTTTCAATATCCCTATTTGGCGAATTTTTGCACTTGGTTAAGCCAAAGTTTTGTGACCATTTGGTCATTCCTTTTCTTATCTTGATAACCAATTCTTGTGCCTCTTTCTTCTTGTCTTGAAATCACCTATACCAAAATCAATTTCTTTTCTTTTTTCTTTGCCATGGCGAATATACCACACCTAAAGTTCTTATTTTTCTTTTCTTTTCTTCTAATCTCCTTGAAATCAAAACATCATCACCATCATCCTTTCGTTCTTATACTATTTCTTTTCAATCGAAAATTCTCTCCATCTTCACTCTCTTGGCGAATGTTATTGTGCCTATAAGCCAAAAATTATTTTTCCATTCTTAATCATTTATAGCCGAATCTTCCATCAATTAAACATCATTCTTAATCTTGCTTTTCGTCCGTGGGAAGTAGGTAAGGGTTTCTCTCCATTTTTTGATTTATTGATTAGTGATATTATGGCCGAATATCATAGGATTTTGAGAGTCTTTTGGATTGATATAGCATTCATACTAATAACGTTTATTTCGTTATTATTTAGTGCAATAACGGAGATTGGAATTCAAGTGATCGGAGAATCGTGGAAGCGTAGGAAGCGTTTCATTTTGGTAAGAAATCCTACTTTTAAATCTCTAGTATTATTGATATTATTTTAGAACTAACTAAATTCTTTTGGATCTTGAAGACATCAAGATAGGGAAGAAAAGGCGGTGTTTAGTTATCGTAAGAGGGTGGATCTGTAAATCCCCATTCAAGCGAAGAGCGGTTTCTGGTCAAGGATTTTCCAGGGTTGTGGGCCATCTTAGAAAGAAGTCCATTATTTGAAGTAGTACGAACCTCGGAGCAGTTATCGTTGGTGGATTCTCGTGACTAGTGAATCGATAAGCGAAGGAAAACCGAAAATCAAGTGATTCAAAATCAAGAGGTAAGATTTTGGATCCATTAACAAATAAGATTATTTTTATGAATTAGTTGTCTAACGAATCGAAATATATTTTAGGTGCCGAGGCGAGAAGGGATAATACTCACGGTATCGAGGTGTGTAATTTCACCCTCATTATTTTAGGGTTGTATGTCAAATTTGGTATGGTAGAAAAATCGTAAAAGCGACTAGATCGGTAAAAGCACAAAATTGATATTTTGACGAAATACGTAAAAGCGACTAAATCGTGAAAATTTCAAAACGCCTCAAGAAATTAATTGATATTATGAAAATTTGATGTTTAAGTGAAAATGGGCCGTAAATACTCTAGTTAGTGAAAATGGTAGTAAATACTCTAGTTAGTGAAAATGGGCCGTAAATACTCTAGTTAGTGAAAATGGGCCGTAAATACTCTAGTTAAGTGAAAATGGGCCGTAAATACTCTAGTTCGATAAATTGGGCCATAAATACTCTAGTTCGTTAAAATTTAGCCAAAAGCGCTCTAGTTTGGTAAATGGGCCAAAGCCCACTAAATTGCTAAATGGATAAATTGCTATAATTATGGGCCAAATGAAATGTCATTGATAAAACCCACCATGTTATGTATTGATAATAAATTTTATATTTTAAAGTACATGTATAATTGCATGGGTGGGATTTATGAAGAGAAGAATGGCGATTGCCACAATATCGACTTATTGCCTCTAGTTGGTGGCTCTGCCACAATATCGACTTATTGCCTCTAGTTCGGTGGCTCTGCCACAATATCGGCTTATTGCCTCTAGTTCGGTGGCTCTGCCACAATATCGGCTTATTGCCTCTAGTTCGGTGGCTCTGCCACAATTATAAAAGGCTTAATGCCTACGATTGGTGTGATGGCGGGGTGGGTTGACTTGATCCCCACGGTGTGATGGTTGAATGCAGGGGTGTTAGCGGATGGTTATTAGGTTTGGGTTGGGAATTTCATTTTTCATGCATTATTAATTATTTTAAATTCATGTTATATTGTTGAATTCTGGATTGGGCTCAAGCCCAACATAATATCTTGACAATCTGGCCCAATAATGGTGGTAAGTGAGTTACACTTTGAGTTCTAAGTAACTCACCCTTTAATTTCTTTCCATCTCGGTAATGGAAACCGATGTGGACTTGGTGAGGATGACTTCGTGGAGGCCATCTTGCTAAATAAGGGTTATTTAAATTCGAACTTTTAATTATTATTTTTACTATTTTGGGATGTTGTAATAAATGGCCTCTATAAATAACTTATGGATTTTATGTGTGTTGGAATTTAAACTTTATTTGGGCTTTTAAATCATGGGCATGTGATTTATGATGCTTTACTAAAATGAACTTGGGTTTTCAAAGTATAAGGAATTCTTTTATAAATAATTCTTTTTCTTGCTAACTCTTTAACAAATTTCCTAACGGTTTTAGATAATACAATGATTTTCAACTAATGTTTTAAATATTTATCAAAATCTAATACTCTACAAATTTTAAACTCCGTAAACAATATTGTAGTTTTTCAACTCATTAAGGATTTAAGAATAGTTCGAATCATGTAACAAACCAAATCTAGTCTCAACGCATAGACCGGGTTTGGGGTGTTACATGTTGTGAACTTTCGTGTGTACTTTATGTTTAACTCTCATGAGCTTCTATTTACCTCATATGAGTTTTCGTTCAACTCTATTGAGCTTCTGTTTAACCATTATGGGTTTCCGTTCAGCTCTTACGAGCTTCCGTTCAACCCTTATGGGTTACTATTTAGCTCTCATGAGCTTCTATTCAGCCTCCGGGCTTTTGAAAAAGATGTACTCTTATCCATAAGCTGTTTCTCCGATTTGGTAAGATTTGGTAAGTGACTTATGTAATTGAAATTGAAAGATTTATTGTTATTATTGATATTGATTTGAAAGAAGTCTGATCTTCAATTAAAGTTGTGATTGACAGGGAGATTGCATGAATAATTTTCTTATTTGATTGGTTACATTTAGTTTCGGTAAGATTTACATTTAACCCATCGAACTTCCTAAGCTTCATTAAGCTTACTTGTATTGTTTAATGTCCTTGTAGATTAACGTGAGGTCGGGAGATCGAATCAACACATCAAGCCACACTATCCAACTCATTCCGGTAGTCTTTGAAACATACACTATGTTTTATATGGCATGTATAGGATTGGTATGTATTGTGAATGATATTTTGTTCATATATACAACTTAAATATGTATGTGTAGTCTTATCATACTTGATAAATGTTTTGGTGTGGTTAATTAATGAATAAAGTATAAGCATCTTTGGCGAATGAGTTGGTAAAATATGGTGGTTGTAAGTAATCAAATTTGTGAATTGATTAATATGGTAGTTTAGAATGTTAGGATATATGTGATAATATGTAACACCTAAAAATCCGAGTGTTTATATATTGCATGAATTGGTGTTTAGACTTTAAAGGAAAATTTCTTACTTTTATTTTTAGTTCTTATTGAAGTTCTAAAGAGGAGTATAGCATAATTTGGATAAGGAATAAATTTAATAATTGAGAATTTATTGAAGAGAAGCAAAGGTCATTAAGACTTAAGTTAAATTAAGTGTTAATGAGTGTCATAAGTTGAGTACATGGCATGGTGGAGTTGGCGCATGGGTTATAGCAAGAGCGAAGAGGTTCGAATCCCTTGTTTAGCATCTAGAAAAATTTTTGTTTTTAATTTTCTGCACATGGATAGCAAGTGTCGGCCAAGAACATATATGGTAAGTGTTGACCATGTTATTTTTGGTTAGTGTATCAAAGGTTTAAGGAAATAGTTAACATATGGCATGGAATCAAATACTTAAGGAAAGATAGGGGGAACATAAGGCACATATCAAGGGAAAATTTTGGAAACAAATCATGGCCAATTGACCATGTCTTGGACGGCAACTTGGTATAGGGAGGGAGCCGAATTTTTGTGTTAGTTTTGGCTTAGAATTCCTTTTTCTCTTTGGTCATTCCTTGCACCTTGTGCAGAATTTTTATTTTCTCTCTTTTCAACCTTTCATCTTGGCCGAATTGTGCATTTGGTAAAACCAAATTCTTTTGACCATTTGGTCACTTTCATTCATCTTGTGAGTTTTCTTTTGTATTTCTTCTAAGTGCGAAATCATCTACACCAAAGCCATTCCTTTTCATTTCTTTTTGTCATGGCGAATGTACTATCTCCTAAAATCCATCTTTTTCTTCTCTTCTCTTTGAAATCAAACAACATCATCACCATCTCTTTTCATATTTTAATTCTTTTCAATCAAGTTCCTCCATCAAACACTCTCTTGGCCGAATGCTAGAGTGCCTTAGCCGAATCTTTATATTTTTCTTCTTTGATCATACATAGCCAAAATCTTCATCCATCACAAACACCTTTCTCAATCCTTTCTTTTCGATCGTGGATTATAGGTAAGGGGTTCTTCTTTTCGTTTTCATTTTATTAAAGTATTAAGGCGAATATTAATGGTGTTATGAAGGCCTTTTGAATCGAAATAAGCGTTCGTTCTAATAACGCTTCATTCGTTATTATATAGTGCAATAACGGAAGATCGAAACTCAAGTGATCGGAGAATCGTAGAAAGCGTTGGAATCGATTTCTTGTGGTAAGGAAATCACATTTTTTAAAGCCTCTAGTACTATTCGATATTATATTAGATTTAACTAATAGTCCTTTGATCGTGAAGACTTTCAAAATAGGGAAGAAAAGGGCGGTGGTTAGTCACGTTAAGAGGGCGGATCAGTAAATCCCCATTTAAGCGAAGAGCGGTTTGACGTTCGGGATTTTCCACGGGTTGCGGACCATCTTTGAAGGAGTCAATTATTGAAGTAGTACGAACTTTCGAGCCATTATCGTTGGTGGATTCTCGTGACGAGCGAACCAATAAGCGAGGAGAAGCCGAAAATCAAGTGATTCAAAATCAAGAGGTAAGATTTTGGATCTATTATCGATTAAGTGTGTTTATCTGAAATAGTGTTCTAACGGATCGAAATATGTTTTAGGTGCTTAGGGCGAGAAGGATTAGTACTCTCGGTATCGAGGTGTGTAACTTCACACTATTTCTCGATTGGATGTAAATTTCGGTATGGAAGTAAAATCGTAAAAACGACTAGATCGGTAAAAACGTAAAAACTGATATTTTGACGAAAATACGCAAAAACGACTAAATCGTGAAAATTATGAAAACGCCCTCGAGGAATTACTTGTTATTATGTAAATTGTATGTTTCGTGAAAATGGGCCGTAAAATACTCTAGTTCGATAAATTGGGCCAAAATACTCTAGTTCGATAAATTGGGCTAAAATACTCTAGTTCGATAAATTGGGCCAAAATACTCTAGTTCGATAAATTGGGCCAAAATACTCTAGTTCGTTAAATTGGGCCAAAATACTCTAGTTTGATAAATGGGCCAAAGCCCACTAAACTGCTAAATGGGCAAATTGCTAAATTAATTTTTGGGCCAAATGAAATGTTTAATGATAAACCCACCAATGTTATGGATTAAATAAAATTGTTATATGATTATATTCTCATTATATACACATAATTGCATGGGGTGGGGTATATGAAGAGAAGAATGGCTGTTGCCAAAATCTAGTTCGGTGGCTCGCCACAAAAATAAATATGGCTTATTGCCTCTAGTTTGGTGGCCTTGCCACAAATAATCAAATGGCTTATTGCCTCTAGTTCGGTGGCCTTGCCACAAATAATCAAATGGCTTATTGCCTCTAGTTCGGTGGCCTTGCCACAAATATGGCTTATTGCCTCTAGTTCGGTGGCTTTGCCACAATTATAAAAAGGCTTAATGCCTACGATTGGTGTGTTGGCGGGGTGGGTTGACTTGATCCCCACAGGTGTGATGGTTGAGTGCAGGGGTGTTAGCGGATGGATATTAGGTTTGGTTGGGAAATTCATTTTACATGCATCTTTAAATTATTTTATTTTATGATATATTGTTGAATTACGTAATTGGGCTCAAGCCCAACATAATATCTTGACGATCGGCCCAATAATGGTGGTAAGTGAGTTACACCTTTGAGTTATAAGTAACTCACCCCTTTAATTTTTCCATCTCGGGTAATGGAAATTGGCGTGGACTTGGTAGAGGATGACTTCGTGGAGGCCATCTTGCAAAACTTGGGTTATTTAAACTCGAACTTTTTAATAAGTATTTTTACTATTTTGGGTTATTTGTAATAAGGGCCTCTATAAATAATTTATGGATTTTATGTGTGTTTGGTTTTAAACTATACTTTAGACTTTTAATTATGGGCTATGATTATATGATGTTTTTATTAAAATAAATTTGGGTTTTCAAGTATATGAAATTCTTTTATAAATAATTTATTATTGTTAACTCTTTAATAAATTACCTAAAGGTTTTGATAATACAATGATTTTCAACTAATATTTTCTAATATTTATCAATTTCAAATACTCTTCTAATTTTATTTAAATCCTGTAAATAATATTGTAACTTTCAACTTATTGAAGATTTTAAAAATAAATATATATATATATATAGCTCGATTCATGTAACAAACCAAATCTAGTCTTAATGCATAGACCGGGTTTGGGGTGTTACATAATATGATATTTTTACAGCTAAGAATTTGTTGAATTGAAGGTCTTATTATGGCCTATGAGCATGAAATTTGAGGTGTTTAGGTTGAAATCAAGAAAGGGTGAGAAATGTGGCCTTAAAATGGCCTATTTTTGTCCACACGGGCAGAGACACGGGCATGTGTCTCAGCCGTGTGTGACACACGGCCTAGCACATGGGCGTGTGGTGTAACGCCCTGAAAATCTAAGTATTTATCTTTGCATGTTTTTAACACACAATACCTATTTGCTTTAGTGGCTAAGTGATTTGGGTGTGTTTAGGAGTGTCTGAGGAGTCTTGGGTTCAATTCTGGGCTTGTGCAAAATTTTGGTTTTTGAGGAATAAAACCCTTGCCTTTGGTTAGTAGGCTTTTAAATAAATGTGGGTAAAACATCACATAAGGAGTTTGCTGGTCTAGGGGGTAAGTGGCGTGTTACCTATGCAAGAGGTCTAAGGTTCGAATCTTGCTGAAGGCAAAAGAGTGTTTATTTTGCTACTGTGTTGTGGAGGTGTTGGAGTCTGACTGAAATACTGAAGTGGTTGAGAGGAATTCAAATTGAGTGGTTGAGGGGAGGTATGATCAGGTGGAGAGATTTGAGGCGGGATTTTAGGAGAAAATCAAGGGAAGAGATGGGAGAGGTAGAAGTGTGTCGAAAGTGGACTCTGTCACTCAAGAAATTCGGCCAGAGTGGTATACTTACTTTAGTTTTTAACAACCTCTCTTTTGTAGAATACTGCCTCTCTCAAGTGCCTCTTCTTGTTTCCTTTCCCAAATAATCCTACTGTTGGCGAATATATCTTCTCTCTTTTTTCATTTTTCTTTTCCCTCTGAAAACCTCTCCTCCCCTAAATCATTTTTTTCTTTCTCTCCCTCAAGTTTTGTGGTGCCGATTTTTTTCCAATTCTGATCACTGCCAAAACCATTCCTCCTCCCTTCTTGTCGATTTGTTTTCTCTTCTTCTACCCATACTGTGCCAACTTTTTCTTTAATCTCTGCCAATTTAGTGGTCCACTTCTAGTCTACGGTCTGGTACTTTCGGTAAGTTGATATTCATTTTAGCTTAAATCGTTCTTGTAGATACTTGTTAATAAGGGGTTTCGATTAGATTACGGTAATAACCCCAAGATCTAGTGATCATCATTTTACAGTGAGTGAAGTACGTAGGGATTTGGTTGTTCAATCAAGGTAAGTGGCTGGTGATCAAGTGGATATATGTGTTGAATAGGGTTCGTTTTAAATTCAATTGATATGTGAGTAATCAAATGTTTTGGGTGAACATAGGTTCTGAAGCGATCGAGGACTATCTGTGCATCTATCTAAACTAGGTGTGTAAACACTGCCAAATCGTAAACCTGTAAAAGCCGAAAAAAGTATGACAATTGACGCTACACGAGCGTGCCCTCGCTCGTGTGGTGAACTGAATGCATAAAACGTGGGTGTTAAACTGTTGAGGCCACCATGAGCGATTTCGTGGTCTTAGGTCGTTTTGGGCCATGTTGGGTCGAAATGGGCCTTATGGGCCCAACGGGCTTGTAGGCCCCGTACAGTTAAATCACACGAACGTGTGGAGATTTTTGGGCCAAGCTGTGTAATTTACATGGTGAGGCCAATTCTGGGCTATGTGGGCCACACAGGCGTGTGGGCCCGCATTATGGGCCTTGGGCCCATTTTCACTGATTGATTGGTAAGGTTGCATGAGTCACCCGAGACGACTGTGGATCTACTGATGGGTCGGTAAGTATACCTAGACCCAAATTAATAAAATGACTATTATGCCCCTATGGTAAAATTACTGCTATGCCCCTTTGTTATGACCGTATATGAGCATGCCATGATATATATATATATGTATGTTGCTTCCCTGTATAATATGTTGCATCAGATGGGATTATTATGATTGCAGGAAGTGTCTTGTCTTGGCACTCTCTTTGCAAATCTTATTTAGTGCATAACCTAATGCTAATTTTTGGAGTGTAGAGATGGGTGGGTGATTTTATCCCCACATGGAGTGTTGGGCTGGACGGAGTGGAGTGTAGAGACTGGATGGGTAGGATTCGGATTGCGTGCTTAGACTGTTACTGATACTGTTATGGGCTAAGGCCCACACAGATATTGTTATGGGCTAAGGCCCACGCTGTTGCTGTTACTGAAATGGGCTAAGGCCCAATTGAACTGAACTGTTATTGATTTGGGCTTAGGCCCAGACCGTAATTGAATTGGTTATTTTCTTAAATGGGGTTGCACACTGAGTTTTCATAAACTCACCCCTTTTTTTATTTTACAGGTAATCCCCAATCTTAGGCTGATCGGTGCTGCGAGGGACTCGGAGGTGGCCACACAATCGCACATGCTTCTATTTTGGATTTTTATTTATAATAATTTAATTTGGGTATTTGTTTTGTAAAAAGTCCTCTTTAAATTTTTAAAATTCTAATTTGGGATTTTAATTACTTAAATTCTTACTGATAGTAGTAGGACGTGGATTTTCAAAAGATAAATGCTTTTCAAAACATCACGTTTTCGTAAAATACTGTAAAAGCTTCCACATCTAACATCATTTTAAATGTAATAACAAATTAAGATGATCGAAGAAATACTACAAACAACTTGAGTTTTCAATGAACAAGATACTCATAAATTTCTATTATGATTATAAACGAGTTTTAAAATAGAACGGGTTTTTCCAATGAAATGCTGTTTTCGGAAAACACTTCAATGTGATATTGCCAGATTCAGCCATAACGTCTAGGCTGGGTTTGGGGTGTTACATGTAGTCTGGTCGTGTGTTCCTTACATCCTTAAAATTGAGAAACAGAATGCCCAGGTATTTTCACACAGCCTAGCACACGGGCGTGTGGCTTGGCTGTGTGACCCCTGCACCTTAATTTTACAAGTCAGTATGCTCACATGACCTAGCACACGGACGTGTGGCTTGGCCATGTGACCCAAGTCAAAGAGTTACATGGGTAAGGACACGGGCTGGGACATGGCCGTGTGCTCCACATCAAATGCCCACACGGCCTAAGACACGGGCGTCTCTCTTGGCCGTGTGTGTAATAGCCCATTTTCAATGAACTCAGAACAGTGGTTTCGAGACCACAAATTTGAGCCCAAAATAAAATTTATTTTAATATTATTTTATGGTCTACTATATGATAGGAATATCGTATAAAAAATTCGTTAAGAAAATTTTATCGATTACATGATTAATTGAGAAAAGGGCCAAATTGCATAAAACTAAAAAGTTGAATTCTAATAGCTAAAGGGATCAAATAGCTATGGAATTAAAAATTAGAGGTACTTATATGGAAAATATACCATTAAGAGGAGTTAGCAGATAAGTATGATGATTCATGCATGGAAAAATTAATTAAAGAAAAGGACTAAGTTGAAAAGTAAAAATAATAAAAGATGATAAGTGATTAAATAATGAAAATGTCATCTTTTTCATCATCTTTCCCAAATTTTCTTTATGGAAACCCTAGCTAAGAGAAGAGAACTCAAGCAAGCTTATTTGGCTTAAGTGGGTAAGTAATCTTGTCCCATTTTTAGTAATTTTTATATTTTTGAGATCGTAAGAGCTTAATCTAGCTATCTTGGAGATTAATTTGTAAAGTTATCAAGCTACTAGGGTTTTTTCATGGATGAGTATGTATAAATTATGAAGTTTTATGGTAGAAAATGAAAGGTTGTTGATAGATTAACATCTTTTGTAAAGGGAATTTTGATGTAATTGTGATTTAGGGACTAAATTGAAAAGTTGTAAAATTCATGGAAAAATTATGAATTTTATGAAATACATGGGTTATAAATGTTACATGTAAAAATTAGTTAGGCTTGGAATAAGGATTAAATTGATGAATTTTATTTTTGACCCTAGGGACAAAATCGTCATTAATTAAAAGTATAGGGGAAAAATGGTAATTTTGCCTAAGATGTGAATTGAATTGAATTGAATATGAATTGTATTAAATTGAGCTAAATTTACTCGTAAAGAAAAATGTAATCTAATTAGTAGCATACAAGTTCACGAATATTGTCGAGGTAAGTTCGTGTAAATAAATTGAGAACTTATATATGTTAAATTGAATTGTATGTATGTGATTGTATTATTTTCATGTATATGAAAGTATTCACATATCCGACAATGATCGATAAGTATAAAGTCCCATTTGAATAGATGAAATTTGATTGGATACAGGGTTCCCGTATTGGTTGTGATCCTGCATATGTTGCGAGACACACCACAGTTCGAAAGAACGTCCCATTTTTAGCCCTCTCGAGCTTCCTGTTATATAGTTCTTGCGAGTTTCCCATTAATAACTCTTCGGAGCATCCCGATTGGTTGTGATTTTGCATATGTTGTAGACACACCACAACTTTTAAGAGCGTCCTATTATATGGCTCTTATGAGCTTTCTCTTATACAGCCCGGATAAGCTTCCGTTACATGGCTCACACAAGATTCTCGTTATATGGCTTGAGAGAGGGCTTCCCATTTATGTGCTCTAATGAGCACCCCTGAATATGAATTGACAGATTTCAGATTCTTACACTTCAAGTGTACTACACTTGTATCCATTGATATTTTAAATGATTCAACGGGTAAAATTCTGACACGAGATGATATGAATTCGTGATGAATACTTGAAATACAAAGATATGATATGTACATGTTCATGGATATTTGAAGTGATAAATCATGTATGCAGAAATTGAATATTAATGAGCTCATACATGTTTCTTGATATTCATGTGAATTACATGACTAACATGCTTGATAAGGATATGTGTTTAGGCAAATTGCCAATTTGCTTTGGATGTATTTAGTATGCTTACCTTAAATGTAAATGAATGGTAAGTTAAATTCTCGTTATATGAACTTACTAAGCTTTAAAGCTTACTCTATTTTATTTCTTCTTGTTTTATAGTACTCCGAAAGCTCATTGGGTTGGAGGCTTGGCAGAGATATCTCACAATCTCTATCAGCTCATTTTGGTATAAACAGTAAATTAAATTTTAGGTTATAATGGCATGTATAGGCTAAAATTGGTCAAGAATGGCATGTATGTGGTTGATTGAAATTAGCCATTGGTATGGCTTGTAATTGGTATGTTTTGGTATGTAAATCTGGCCTTAATATGATTATGTCTGTTGAAATGGATAAATGATGGAAATCATATGGGCATGTTGAATATTGGTTTTAAAATAGTATAAATTTGGTAAAAATATACCTATATGTATGTATGGTGGTTTTGGTAAGTTTGGATAATTGAATACATAAGTTGATATGTCATGCATAAGACTTTGTTTTAGTTTGATTCAAATGTTTTATATTGGATTGGGAATATATTTAAGTGTTAATGTAGGTGGAAGACATGTTTGGGTGAGAAATAAGGCTTGAAAATGGCCTTATTTTGTCCACACGAGCTGAGACATAGACACACAGCCTAGCACATGGGCGTGTGTTTCGGCCATGTGTCCCCTGCATCTTTAAAATTCAAAATAGAATAATTAGGAATTTTTTTCACACGGGCGTATGGCTTGGCCGTGTGACCCTTGCACCTACACACGGCCTAGCACATGGGTGTGTGACTTGGCTGTGTGACTTAAGTCAAAGAGTTACATGGGTATGGACACGGGATGGGACATAGCCGTGTGCCTTATTTTGAATGTCCACACGGCTTGTGACATGGGCATGTTCACACTGCCTGACCACACGGGCGTGTGTACCCTACATCTAAGAAAATTTTTGAGGTTTTGTGAAAAATTCTTTGAGTTTCTGGTTTAGTCTCGATTCATTTCTAACGTGTATTTTAGGCCTCGAGGGTTCATATAAGGGATAATATAAGTGATTATGATTAGTTTCTAATATGTATGTTAAACGATATAAAATATTCATATTTGATCAGGAAGCTCTGATAATGCTCAATAACTCTGTTTTGGCGACGAATAAGGGCTAGGGGTGTTACATTTAGTGGTATCAAAGCTTCGATTCAGTCGATTCTCGAAATGAATGTAGTGAGAAAAATGTTTAGAAATTCATGCCATATAAATATGTGATAGTGTGATGTGTATGATCCGATCTAACCTTTGTTTTTTTATATATTGTAAAGATGTCAGATAGATCTAAACATGCTGACCATGATCAAGTTAACAGTAAAGCACTGACTTCTGAACATAGGACGAGTAGTAATGTCCCGATCCCTTAAGCTCAAGAACAAGAACTTAAAAACATGTTCTTTGAATATATGAACCAATGGTTTAGTGAGTTCATACAAGGAAGAAATCTGGCTCAACAACCTCCTCCCCAAACTGTACCACCTATAGTGCCTCTAGTTACACCTCCACCTCATCCAGTGACTGAATCTAGTAAACATACTCCGATTGAGAAACTCAAAAAGTGTGAGGCTGAAGAATTTTGGAGTAGGGCAGAAGATTATCCAGTTAAAGCTGAATATTGGCTTCAAAATACAATAAGAGTTTTTGAAGAAATGGCTTGTTTCCCCGTTGATTATTTGAGATGTGCTATTTCATTACTGAAAGAAGAAGCATATAATTGGTGGTCGACAATAGTGGCTATTGTGCCAAAGGAGAAAATTTTTTGAGAATTCTTCCTGAGTGAATTTAAAAAGAAATATGTCAGCAAAAGGTATTTAGATAAGAAAAATAGGGAATTTCTTGAGTTGCGTCAAGGAAACTTAACAGTAGTTGAGTATGAGAGGGAATTTGTATACCTCAGTAAATATGCCCAGGAAATTGTGCCAACTGAAAAATAAATGTGCATTCGATTTGAAGAAAGGTTAAATGATGAAATCCGAATGATGATTGGAGGCACTGAAATACGATAATTTGTTGTATTGTTAGATCGTGCACAGAAGATGAAAGAAGTTATAACGGAAAAGTGCAATGAGATATGCGGAATCGAGAATCTTACAAAAGAGGTTCTTCTAAATCATTTTCAGCATTACCTGCGAAATAGTCTAAAGATGATTTTAGTCGAGCTATGAAACACCCCAAACCCGGCCCACGAGAATGGACTGGATCTGGTATGTTCCTCGTAGTATCCCGGTTCAAATTCATTCGAATGTTTTGAAAACTATGAGTTTTGGAAGATAGTTTGTTGTGGGTTGGGCTTGAGTTGAAAACAAATTTATTTTTATAACAAAAACCCATTTGTTTCAAGTGACAAAATATTTAAACTTATTTCATATTAAGTGGGCTTACTCTTTATAAAGCCCTAAATTCATAACATAGTAATTATAGTAGAAATAAAAATTCGTCACGGTGGCCTTATTACATAAAATGAAACCCAAAATAATAAATTGTACAAGACTTAAAATAAAATAAATATTCAAATTAAATTGAACTTCAAGTCGAACATGGCCACCACAAGTTCTGCCATCCCGGTCCATTATTGCTCATCACCAGAAACATATTCCCACAACGGGGTGAGTCGATAGACTCAATGTGTAACCAACACTAAACGTAATAGAAATAGGCACATCATACATATCATATATAAAAATTTCAAGGTAATGATGCAAACCCAACCCAAACCTATATGCCATCCGCTACACTCCACCCGTTACCACCCTGCACACCGTGGGGACTACTAAGTCAACCCTCCATCCGCTACACTCCATCGAAGGCGGTCCTTGCATTGACGTGCTCATCGCCCACTGATAATATTGTGGCATAGCCACCACTTTAATGTAACCGAAGTTACCACTTAATGTGACCGAAGTCACCACTTTCACTTAGTGAGACCGAAGTCATCACATTCACTTAGTGAGACCGAAGTCATCACTTTCACTTAGTGAGACCGAAGTCATCACATTCACTTAGTGAGACCGAAGTCATCACATTCACTTCCCCTTCTTCAATTGACCCGAATGCCCCAAATTATAAATATCATGCATATCATATTTTATTTCACTTTCACATCACTTTTCACATGTTAAATATAACATCTTTTTGAAATCCTAGTAGGAGTAGGAAAACGTACCTGAGTACTTTGTACCACAATATGGTACTTTGGCCACTTTCTTTCACTTTCACATTAACATATATAACATATTTAAACCATAAATCTATTAAGAATAGTGTGGAGTACACACTTGGTTTGTTTAGCGATTCCTTGAGATTTTGAAAAGCAAGATCTAATGTTTAGATCCTTAGTTCGTACATTTGATTCATCGTTTATTACTTAGCATAAATTCTATTTGGCTATGATATCCAAATCCTAGTAGGATTTGTAAAAAGGCTTACCTTTGATGCCGATTTGATGTTTATTCAAATCCCGAAAACTTGGTTTTCCTTCACTTGATATTCGGCCAACCTTAAATTTCAACATAAATTAGTTTTCGGCTTTTTAATAATTAGAGATCTTATCTATGTAATCACACAAGCCTTGGCCGAATACTTTTAGGGGCTTACCTTATGGATTTAAATCCTGAAAACTTCACCTTCCCTTTTTCCTTGTAATCGACCAAAACCTAGATCTCTGAATAGGTTAGTTTTTGATCAATTTGATCTAATTGACTAAGATTTGGCCTTGGCCGAATGTATAATCTTACTTACCTTGAAGTTGTCAAATCCCGAAGTTGATCTTTATTTTTAATTCTGCCGAAATCACTTGTTAGATTTGAACTACTATTCAATTATGGAAGGAACCTTTGCGAATGTACATTGATGTACTTACCTCGTTTTGAATCCGGATGATCCCTTATAATATTCGGCTATGGCACTATTTTGGATCTCAAAGTTTTGGCTTTTGTGGAGGATAGTAGAAGAAAAGAAAAGAAAGGAAAAGAGATGGAGAGTTTTGACAAGGAGGATTCAAGCTAAAGAAAAGAGAAAAGATTGTTGTTAATTTGATCGGAGATTTGCAAGAGGTTGAAGAGAGAATGGCTTTTACTTTTCTCTCTTTGGTCAAACTATTACTCTTAGAGTCCCTAAATCCGCCAACTCTTCATTTGTGATAAGTTTTAATTTTATCAACTATGAAATTCCATCAAATCTCCTAATTTGCCAAAAATTCTATTGAATAAAACTCCTCTGCTTAGATTCCTTGTGCGTCAACTCCCCACTCATGGAAGCAAAATAAAACTTCTTTTATTTGCTTCCTAGATGACTCAAACTCAGGCCCAAAAACCTCTTGCATTTGGGCCATTTCCTAAGGCCTTAGGTGGCATCTTCAGGCCACATTTCCAAGTCCGTTATTGGGTCAAATTTCATGTACTTTATATTTTAGGGTCATTTGGCCCTAAGTTCCCCTTTGGGCTCCAAAATTCGACATTCCGGGGTCATTTTTAAGTTTCCAAAAATTTTCGCGCGGCTCTGTATTTTCCAAGTTTCCAAAATGTTTAGTTTCCTATTTTGGCTTGGTTTCCAAAATGTTTTGTTTCCTATTTTGGTTTGGTTTCCAAAATGTTTAGTTTCCTATGTTGGTTTGGTTTCCAAAATGTTTAGTTTCCTATTTTGGCTTGGTTTCCAAAATGTTCACTTTCCTAATTTACTTAGGTTTCCAAAAATGTTCACTTTCCTATTTTCGACGTAACATTTCCATACATCCTTTATTTTCCAAAATCATTCCAAATTTATTCCGAAACACATAAAACATGTCTTATTGTACAATTAGGCCAAAATGCATAGGCCCTTTTTAGGATGTTACAAGCTACCTCAATGCCAGAACGTTTGAATAAAAACAAGACAATTCAACAAGATTTTGAGATATCTACTAGGCCCGTTGTTAGTGCGGGTAGTGTGCAAAATACTCCTAAGCTTAATGCAGATACTGTGGGACATACCACCTTAGTGAGTGTAGAAGTAAAGTGGGGGCTTGTTACAAATGTGGAGCAGTTGATCATTTTATCCAAAACTGTCCTCAACTGCAAAAAGAGGAGGAAGAGCAGAAAGAAAAGCAATTGGCTACTTCTCAGCGAAGTAGGCGTTCAGGCTAAAATAGTGCCACTGGGACTGCTCGTTCGGGTATGAAAAATACTGATGCTCAGTCAATGGATTCATTACTTCTAGATGAAATATAGTTAATAAATAATATTCAAGAAAGATAAGGCTAAACAAGGAAGCCACGTGGAGAAATGATAGCCAAGAAAGGAAATTGAAGAACCAGAGATTTAAGTTTGGAGGCAACCTAAAGAAAGGGGCATCCAGATACAAACAAAAAAGATTGCAACATGGAAGCAATTATGTCAAATTAATTATATGACAAGACAATAAAGAAAAGCAACATGGAAGCAACCAAGATGAAGAAACTATGATGAGATGTGATCCTTATCAGAAACACTATACGAGATTCAAAGAAAATTAAATTGAGTTCAAAAATTCTCCTATAAAAAGGAGATGAAGGAAGCCAAAAGGGGCATCGAAAAATAGTTTAGAAATCTTTCTTTTTACTTTTCATTTACCATCCTCTCCTTGTAAAAGCTTTTCCTTTACTAAATATTATCTACTGTCTTTCGCATTCCCCTTTCACATGTAATTGATATCAGAGCATTGGTGTAACGATACTTGGAGAAATAATATCGTAGTATTCTTTGTAAGTTCTTATCTTTTATTAACAATTTTGCTTATTTCATGGTTATTTATCTTAAAACCCATATATCTGTTATTTTGTCTTTCTATTGCCTATTTATGTCTGTGTGAGACTTTAAGCCTTTGAGAGTAAAGACATAAAAAGATAACGGAAGGTTTTAGGTACCAAAGATAAATTTCATGGAAGAAACTGATTGTCTATATAAAGATAAAATTTGCAATCATGCTATGCATATTGACTTTAAAATGAACATAATATTTTAGCTCGAGTAAAGGTTTTAATAGTTTAATGGATATTACTTCTATATATTTTCATAAATTATATAATAAATTAAGTAAAATAGAAAAACAAGTAAATAATCTAGGAAAGGTTACGAAATTATATTTGAACAATGAATCTAAAGAAATCTTATCTTATGTTAATAGTAAATTAGAACAAGTTCTTATTAATAAAAATATAGAACAAAAGATAGATTTAGGACCTTTATATTATGGAAATAGTAATATAATATTAAATTTGTCCGAGGAAGAAGATACTTCTTGGAAGAATTATCTTCTACTAATAAAAGAAATAAAAAACATGAAAATAAAAAGAAAATATACTCATCAACAAAATATGATTTCCAATTTTATAAACAACTTATAGAACATTGGAAGAATAAATTTACTAAATGAAAAAATGAAAGAATAGAATATCTAAAATTAATAGAACAACTTTATGAAAAACATAAAGATTTGTTTACCTTATTTAATTATCATTATATGTTAAACTATGACACTACGACATTAGTAGTTCTAGTAATTTTGATAATCCTATAAACCTAGAAGACCTAATG
Organism: Gossypium rotundifolium; assembly: GCA_025506655.1. Lineage (NCBI taxonomy): Eukaryota > Viridiplantae > Streptophyta > Magnoliopsida > Malvales > Malvaceae > Gossypium > Gossypium rotundifolium. The sequence continues at coordinate 133,797,147 of CP106725.1, read as the reverse complement.
GTTACAAGTTACAAATCTGATGAAGAAAATACTTCAACAGATGAAGACGAAAATATAGAAATACCAGAACCTATGGATACAGATCAAACAAATCCTTATGAAAAAAGAAAATTAGAGTCAAATCTTCAAAATGATGATTATCTGAGATTTTTTAATAAAGATTTTGAACAAGTTGAAAATACAACTAGAATTTTTGGTAATAAAACTGAAAATATAGCTACAAATGAAAAAAAATTGAAAATCCAGGAGAATCATCTACCCAACCAGTTCCACATAGAATAGATTATTTAAATAAAAGAAATGTTGCTCAAGGAGGAATATATTTAGATTTAACTAATATTCCTATAGCAGACTATGAAAAAACCATAGATGACTGGGCACAATCTATGACTATTGTTGTAAACAACAACAATATGTGGTCAAAAGAGAAATTTTTAAACTATTTTGTTGGAATATTTTAAGGGGATGTTCTACAATTTCTAAGAAGATGGGAAGAATCTGATAAAGGTAAAGAACAAAAAGGGCAATTAATCAACCAGATAGGAACTCCCATAGATCTTTTAAAAGGATTAACTTGTATTCTAAAAATAGAATTTTGTGGCTATTTTGATAAAAAAAAATCAGGATAGTATATCTAGTTATATTTTGTCAAAAATTAAATTATGTGATATTAGATATTTAAAAGAATTTTCTAAAAATTTCTTCATGAATATCAAAAACTAAAAAATGAAAGTATAGAATTTTGGAAAAGCAAATATTTTCATAAATTACCACCACCATAGGATGAGATATGTATAAAAAATATGTTTCTTATTTAGAAAAGCAAAGTAAAATAGTTGGTGTAGCACCGAAAATATAGACTCTATAGGGAATAGAATTAATTTTGCAAAAGAAAGAATAACTTTATATTGTTTACAAAGTAAAGATTCTAAATAAGTTAAGTATAAATTAAGTACTAAACATTGTACAAAAATTTTAGAAAATGAATGGGAATTTGGATGTAAATTAGTACGTCCTACTACTTATAAAAGATATAAAAAGAAAAATAGAAGATATAAACTAGTTAGATGGAAACTAGGAAATATAAAATATCTTGGGTATAATAAAAGAAAAGATTTGTTAGAAGAAAACTTCTAAAAACAAATATGTAAATGTTTTATATGTGATGAAGAAGGTCACATAGCACCAAATTGTCCTAGTAAAGGGAAAAGTGCAAAGAAAATGATTAAAACACTTAAGAACAAGATTTAGAAATATGTTCGGAAGAGGAAATAAATCTCAAGAAATATTATATGAATTAATATCGAAATAGATTACGATACAAATGAAGAAGAATATATATATTTATGTTTAATATAGGAAGTAGTTCTAATAATCAATTAGAATAAATTCCTAAATCGAACAATGAGGATATAAAATTAGGAAATATAATCGGAGAAGAAAAAGACTTTTACGATGAAATGATAGAAAAAATTAATAAAAATCATATTTCTAAAGAAGAAATTTATAAAATATCTAAATATAAAATATGGTGTCAAAGACATATAGAAAAAATAAGTGATAATACAATAGCTAAAGATACTAGAGGAGGATTACTATTATTTACTAAAGATAAAATTAAGAGGATTAAAAAGAAATATCCTCAAGTTAGATATATACATTTAGGAATAATAATGAAACTATTAGAGCTTTATTTAGAAAATGTCATGGTATATCGATAATAGCAGTTTTGCTAGATAAAAGATTTGAAAATCCAATAAAAGCACTTATTGGAGGAATTCAGTTAAACTTACATACGGGCGTGTGTCTAGGCCGTGTGTGACATACGGTCAGCCCCATGGGCGTGGTGATTGGTCGTGTGTCCCCTTGCATGCTAGAGTTGCAAGTCAGTATGCTCAGTAGTAAACACACGGGCAGAGACACGGCCATGTGTCTCACCCGTGTGGGAGGCACGACCAGGAACATGGGCATGTGCCCAGGCCGTGTGAAGTCTGCACCTAAAGTTAGGAATTTAATTCAACACACGGTCTAAGGACACGGGCATATGCCTTGGCCGTTTGACCATAGTGAGATGATGACGTCATAAACAGAATGCCAAGGTTTTGGCACACGGGCTAAGATAGGGGCATGTCGAGGCCGTGTGAGGGACACGGCGTGTGTCCGACCATGTGTATTAAGTCAGTGTCGACCACGGGTGAGGAGCACGGGCATGTCTCAGGGTCACACGGGCGTGTCCCTTGAACAACACGAGCGTGTGGCCCCTGTTTAGGGAAAAAAAATTTCTAAGTGTGTAAAAGTTTTCGATTAATTTCTGAAACCTTAAGGCCTCGTAGGCCCAGGATAAGTAGATTATGTGATTAAATGGAAAATTTCTAAGCCAAAACAAAATTTTTATAGCCAGATGTGATATGTTTAAACAGGTTAAGTTAGGTAATGCCTCATCCGGTTCCGGCTTCAAACCTGGGTAAGGGGTGTTACATATTTTATTCCAAAAAGGGATGTTTTAATTAATCAAGCTAAACAAGAAAAATATTTTAATAAATTTGATTGTAAATCGGGATTTTGGCAAATCATGCTAACGGAAGAATTCAAACCTTTGACAGCTTTTAGTGCACCCAATGGGCATTATCAATGGAGAGAAATGCCATTTGGATTATGTAATGTACCACAAATCTTTCAAAGATGGATGGATTCTATATTTAATAAATATAAAAAATTTTGTGTAGTCTATATATATGATATTTTAATATTTTTAGATACATTAGAAAAACATAGAAAACATTTAAATATCATTTCTCAAGAATTCATAAAATATGGAATCATATTAAGCCCTAAGAAAATAGAGTTAGAAAAAAGCGAAATAGAATTTTTACGATTAAAATTATCCATGAGATGGTCTTAAACTACAAGATCATATCATTGTAAAATAAAAGAATTCCTGAAAATATTGAAGACAAAAAACAACTTCAACAATTTTTGGGAATTATTAATTATGGAAGAAATTTCTTTCCTAACTTATTTGAAAAAATAAGTAAGTTGTATGAAAAACTAAAAATGATAAATCTTTTATCCGGTCTAAAACAGACTCAAAAATTATAAAAATTTTAAAATCCGAAATGAATCATATTCCAAAAGTTTATTTACCTAAATAAGGTGATAAATTAATTTTAGAAACAAATGCCTCACAAAATTATTGGAGTTCTATTTTGAAAGCTAAAACAATAAATAATGAAGAATTAATATGTGGATATAGTTAGGAAAATTTAAACCAAATGAAATTAATTATGTTATAAATGAAAAAGAATTATTATCAATAAAGAAAGAAATAAAAACTTTCTTATATATTTAGCACCTGAAAAATTTATTATAAAAACTGATAATCAAGCAATTAAACATTTCCTTACTAATAAAAGTTTGGAAACGGTACCTAGAAGAATTAGGTGGTACAATGAATTATGTACCTTTAATTTTCAAGTCCTATATGTAAAAGGAACTAACAATATTATTGTTAATTATCTTAGCAGGCCATATGGATAGAGGTAAAAAACCTCTAAAAAAAAGTTGGTGAATGGACTATTGTCCATAAAAGACCCAACAAAGGGAAAACAACAAATCTTAATCAAGGATTTGTGATGATACCTGCACAAGCACCCTTTTATCCTAATCAAGGATATTATATACCATATCAAATGGTAAGATAACTAGTTGGAACTCATTTATCACTTACACCAAAAACGATAAGTCAATTCTCTTGGTCCCAAGATCCAAACTCATCATACCAAGCTAGTTATGCTAAAATAATAAAAGGAGCAGAAAATTTGTTGAAACAACAACAAATTTAGGAAATAAAAGATTTTTATAATCTAGACTTACCACTAAAATTATATAATTTTATTAATGAGATATAGAAAACCCATATTTCTAAACAAAGAGATAATGTTACAAGAGCTCTTACTAAGCTTTCACATTTTTAGTTGAAAAACAACTAAAGAGAATGAAGCTCATGATTTATTACTAAAATCTATATTATACGAGATTGGGAAGAATTAGAAATCGGTTATTTAGATATTAAGGAGATAAATAATCTTCTTGATATATTTAAAGAATCAAATAGTCCTATTATGAATAAAATATATAGGCTATGGTTATATAATAAAGCTAGAAAAATTTTACCAATGGAAATTTTACAAAAATAAATAGAGCTATTTGCAAACAATAAGCTCAATTTCAAAAAGTTTTTTCGAGTATTTTCTACAAGCTTATGTTTTACTAATGATTTAGATGAAAATTTTCCTACTATAAAATTTAGACTTAATCATGAACCATTTGATATAAGCGATATTGAATGGGGTTTTGTTAAAGAAATAATAGTTCAAAATTTATCTTTTCATTTATTAAAAGACTTTCATGCATTAATTAAATCTATATTATTACGCATGATATATGAAGACGATTTTTATATTATTTTTATCTTGAAATCAGTAGTCTTATTGGTATAGCTGAAAAAGAAAATTTTTATCAGCTATATCAAATTTGGATCATTCAAAAAATATTTGGAAGTCCCAAACATTCAGCAGTCAAAGAAGACAAAGGAAACTTGACAAAAAACATTGACAAGTGTTATAATAATCTCATTATTATCAAATCCAATCATGAATAGATTTAATGACTAAAGTCCAATATTTACTTCAACAAAAAACTTATAAATTTTGGACTGATGGAAGAAGAATATTGGCATATTATAATGGAATTGGAAAAACATCCAAGAAGATGAAGACCAAGAATCTATGCAACTATTAAAAAGGATAGTTGACATGGAGATTGATGATTTCCCATCACATATGATAGAAGAAATCAAAAACACGTGGGAGACTTGGAACTCACCAAGACTGTCAATAGATTCATTACATCTAGATGAAATAGAGTTAATGAATCTAGATAATATTGAAGAAGGATAAGGCTAAACAGGAAGCCACGTGGAGAAATGAAAAGCAAGAAAGGAAATTGAAGAACCAGATATTTAAGTTTGGAGGTAACCTAAAGAAAAGGGCATCCAGATACAAACAAAAAAGATTGCAACGTGGATGCATTATGTCAAATTAATGATATGACAAGACAATAAAGAAAAGCAATGTAGAAGAAACCAAAATGAAGAAACTATGATGAGATGTGATCCTTATCAGAAACACTATGTGAGATTAAAAGAAAATTAAATTGAGTTAAAAAATTCTCCTATAAAAAGGAGATGAAGGAAGCCAAAAGGGGCATCGAAAAATAGTTTAGAAATCATTCTTTTTGCTTTTCATTTACCATCCTCTCCTTGTAAAAAATCTTCCTTTGGAATAAATCTATTGTCTTCCCCATTCCCCTGCATGTACTTTTGCCATCCAAGCTAGAGAGGAAGCTACGGCTCTAGATGTGATTGTCGGTACATTCTATCTCTTTGATGTTACTTTATATGTACTGATTGAACATGGGTCCACTCATTCTTATATTTACACTACATTGGTAGCGGAAAAGAAATTACCTGTTGAATCTACTAATTATGATATTCAAGTTACTAATACATTAGGTCAAAGTGTGATAGTTAATTTAGTGTGTCGTACTTGTCCACTGAAAGTGAAAGGCTGTGCATTCCTTGCTGATTTGATGTTATTACCCTTTCGAGAATTTGATGTTATCTTGGGAATACATTGGCTATCTTTGCATGATGCTGTGGTAAATTGCAAATAGAAATGGATTGATTTGAAATATCAGACAGGAGAGATGATATCAGTTGAGTATGAGAATCTGAAAGATATTGTTAGAATCATTTAGGCTTTTTCTGCTCAGATATTAATGCGAAAAGTTAATGAGGCATTTTTAGCCTACATTCTTGATACTCGAAGTTCAAAATTGAAGCTAGATTAGTTACCGGTTGTTAGTGAGTTTGTTGATATATTTCCTGAAGAATTTTCGGGTTTACCACCTAATCGTAAAGTTGAGTTTGTAATTGATGTGATTCCAAGAATTGCTCCGATATCAGTAACACCATACCATATGGCACTAGCTAAATTAAAGGAGTTAAGGCACAGTTGCAAGAGTTATTAGATCGAGGGTTTATCAGATCGAGCATGTCTCCCCAGGGTGCACCTATTTTATTTGTGAAAAAGAAAGACAGTTCTTTGAGACTGTGTATAGACTACAGACAGTTGAACAAAGTTACAATTAAAAATAAATATCCTTTGCCATGTATCAAAGATATGTTTGATCAATTGAAAGGTGCCACGGTGTTTTTGAAAATGGACCTTAGATCCGGTATTATCAGTTGAAGGTTAAAGAGTGTGACGTGCCAAAGACTACTTTCAAAACTTGATACGGTCATTATGAGTTTCTAGTAATGTCATTTGGCTTGACTAATGCCCCTGCTGCTTTCATGGATCTAATGAATCGGATTTTTCAACCTTATTTGGATAGATTTGTGGTTGTGTTTATTGATGACATACTAATCTATTCCAAGACATAATTTGAGCATGTACAGTACTTGAGGATTGTGCTATAGACTTTGAGAGAAAAGCAGTTGTACACAAAGTTTAGCAAATGTGAATTTTGGCTACACGAGGTTGGATTTTTGGGTCATATAGTATCGGCTAATGGGATTCGAGTTGATCCGAGAAAGTATCTACTGTGGTAAATTGGAAAACTCCGATGAATGTTTCTTAAGTGCAAATTTTTCTGGGTTTAACATGTTACTACCGACGTTTTGTCAAAAACTTTTCAATGATTGCTTCACTGTTGACTCGATTACTGCAGAAAAATTTTGAATTTGCTTGGTCTGATAAGTGTCAGTAGAGTTTTGATCAGTTAAAGAAGATGTCGGCAGAAGCTCTAGTCTTGACTCAGCCAGAATCCAGTGTACCGTATGTTGTTTATAGTGATGCATCTCTAAATTGTTTGGGTTGTGCACTGATGTAGTTAGGAAAGGTAGTGGCCTATGCTTCTTGATAATTAAAGCCACATGAGAAGAATTATCATACACATGATCTTGAGTTGGCTACAATCGTATTTGCTTTGAAGATTTGGAGACATTATTTATATGGTGAGAAATGTTGCGTGTTTACAAATCACAAAAGCTTGAAGTATTTGATAACTCAGAAAAAACTAAATTTGAGACAAAGACGATGGCTAAAGTTACTGAAAGATTATAATCTGGTTATTGATTACCATCCGAGAAAGGCTAATGTGGTTGTGGATGCACTTATTCGAAAGTCGTTATTGTTTGCACTCCAAGCCTTGAACACTCATTTATCTCTTAATGAAGATGGTTCTACATTAGTAGAGTTGAGAACAAAACCTCTATTTCTTTAACGAATTTGGGAATTGCAAGATGATGATCTGAAATTGGTATTGAAATAGGACAATTTGAGTTCAGAGTATAGCATTAATGATAGGGTATGTTACGTTATCACAATAGAATTTGTGTTCCGAATAATTTAGATTTAAAAAATGATATTCTTTTGAAGCTCATAGTAGATGTACTCCATTTATCTGAGTAGTACGAAGATGTATTGTGATTTGAAACGGATGTATTGGTGGTCGGGTATGAAATGGGAAATTTGTGAATCTGTAACAAAATGTTTGATTTGTCAGCAAGTGAAAGTAGAACATCAGGTACCAATGGGTTTACTACAACCTATTATGATTCTAGAATGGAAGTGGGAGCATGTTACTATGGATTTTGTATCCGGTTTACCTGAAACTCCAAGAAAGAAAGATTCGATCTGGGTGGTTGTTGATAGGTTAACTAAATCGACATAATTTATTCCAATCAGAACAGACTTTACACTTGAAAAGTTAGCAGAGCTATATGTATCCGAGATTGTGAGGTTACACGTGGTTCTAATATCCATTATTTCTGATTGAGATCTGAGATTTACATTGAGATTTTGGAGTAAACAGCAAGAGGCTCTGGGTACAAAGTTAAATTTCAGCACAGCATTTCATCCTCAGACTAACGGGCATTCGGAATGAGTGATTCAAATTCTGGAAGATATGTTGAGATATTGTATACTTGAGTTTGGAGGTAACTGGGAAAGGTATTTAGCATTAGTTGAATTTGCTTATGATAATAGCTATCAATCTAGTATAAAAATGGCACCATTTGAAGCTCTTTATGGGAGGAAATGGAAGACACCATTGTATTGGTCTGAATTGAGTGAATCTAAACTGGTAGGGGTTGACTTGATTCGAGAGACTGAGGATAATGTTCGGATTATCTGGGATAGTTTGAAAGCTGGTTCTGATCGCCATAAATCGTATGCATATTTGAAAAGAAGAGATATAGAATTTGTTGTTGGTGATAGGGTATTCTTAAAAGTCTCTCCGTGGAAGAAAGTGTTATGGTTTGGTAGGAAAGGGAGGTTGAGTCCAAGATTTATTGGACCGTATTAGATTGTCGAAAGAATCAGCCCTGTACCTTATCGATTAGCTGCCTCCTGAACTTGAAAAAATTCACAATGTGTTCCACGTATTGATGTTGAGACGGTATAGATTTGATCCTTTACATATGATTCCTCATAGTGAGATTTAGCTATAGCCAAATATGACGTATTTGGAAGAGCTGGTGAAAATTTTAGCTCAAGAGGTTAAAGAATTGTGAAATAAACGAGTATCATTAGTAAAAGTATTATGGCATCGTCATGGATCGAAAGAAACTACTTGGGAAACAGAAGAATCAATGAGATCACATATCCGAACTTATTCCCAAGTAACAAATTTCGAGGATGAAATTTCTTAAAAGGGGGAGAGTTGTAACAGCTTGATTTTTAGTGGTGTCAAAAAACAGTGGTTCAAGACCACCAAATCTGACGAGTAAGCTTGTAGATTTTAATATTTAGTATTTACGAGTTAAATGTGATTTTAGAAAGATTTTTGCATTAGTAAATTATGTTTTATAAGGATTTATTAAGTTAAGTGGTTTAGAAAGCGAGGTATCAAGACCTCCATTTTATAACTGAGTCGTAAATATTTTTATAAATATTTACGGAGTGTCATTAAGGTAGTATTAAAGTTTCGTTAGAAAATTTTAATGTTTTGATAGTTAATTAATTAAAAAGGGCTAAATTGAAAAGGGTGCAAAACTTGCTAATTAAAGAAATAGTGATTAAATGACCTAAATGGTAAATAAGTTGGACTTAAAGAGTAAACTAGCCTAAGTGAAGTGGCTAAGGCGGCATAAGTAGAAAAAATAATGAAATTATGTGATTTAAGGGGAAAATTGGAAATAGAATAAAATTTAATAGCTAAAATGAAATTCTAATAGTTTCTAGATCATTTTCTTCTTCAATTTTCTATCCAAAACACCATTGAATAGCTCTTAAAGCTAGTTTTCATATTTTAGCTTCATGTGAGTTTAATTCTTTCCCTTCTCTTATAATTTTTGTGTTTTTAAGACTTTTACAATTAGGTCCAACTAGCTATTACTTAAATTTTTGGTTTTATTGAGAATTTTGAAAATTACCATTGATGAATACTAGATGTTGTAACACCCTAAACTCGGCCCAAACACCACGACCGGATCTGGCATACCACTAAGAAAATTTTGTAAAACCTGTCGCATTTTCAAAAATATCTTTTTCTTGTGTTTAACCCTTTTATTGGGAAAACTAAATGGTTGAATAAGTTGTAAAAGATATACGTTTTATATTAATGTCTTAGTTTAACTAAAACATAAAATTTAAATGCCTAATAATAATAATAATAAAAGCCCAAACTTAAACCATTACGAAATAAAAACTAATGGCCCATGGCCTTATTACAATGATACTTTAAACCCATCAAATAAAAATATTAAGAAAATAGCAAACTAAAGTCTTTTGTCGAATCCAAAGTACTCTATCACATGGCCACCTTGCGCTCCTCTCCAGCCCGGTCCGATACACTAAGCGCTATCTGAAAATATTAAATAATAGGTTGAGTCGCAAGACTCAGTGTGCAATCCTCATGCACCATTAGATTTGGGCCTTAACCCCACAGAATAGAATAATAGATTAATATATATAACAAAAGTTATGCAAGCCCAATCCAAATCCTAGGTTTTCATCCGCTACACGCCACCCGTACCAGTCATTCACACCATTGGGGATTTCTACAATCAACCCACACCGCTACACGCCATTGATGGCAATCATGCTGCTCATCGTCAGATCATGGCAATAGCCACTACAACAGATCATGGAAAAAAGCCACTACAACAGATCATGGCATAAGCCACTACAACAGATCATGGCATAAGCCACTACAACAAAACACTTCCCCTTTCTTCAATCCCAACCCCATGCAATCACAGAAATATGCATACTTATCATATATGACATCTTAACAGGAACATTCACTTTAGGAATGAATGAGATCACTAACCTGGTGATTCACCTTTACCCTCCTCGGGTTTCAACCATAATGTCGGGATTTTGGCTTTTAACAGAACATAGCAAATTTATATACATGTATTAACAAACAATCTAGATGGTGTGGAAAGTTACACACCTGGTAAATACGTAGGACTACTCTCTATGTCGATACCCTTGCTAACCGAATCTACGATCTTTCTCAAAAGCTGGAAAAAAATGCGAAGATAAAGCCTCTCCTATATTCGGCCAAAGTTAGTGTTTTACCCGATTTATACATTAAAATAAAACAAATCCCCTTACCTAAATCGATTAGATCCCAGAAGTAGGATGATTCGTGTGCTACTGATTTGGAAACCTAACCGAGTGGATTTCCTTCAAATCCCGAAATACCGCAAATGAGAGAAAACACGAGATTAGCCAACTATTTAGCCATTCGACTACTGCCTCCAAAAGCCGAAAAAGGATTGAAAGAAAACCCAAATTGATACTTACCTCTGTAGAAGATTTCGGCTATCCCTTGTAGAATGATTCGGCAATCATAGAAGAAGATCGAAGCTTAGAAGAGTAGAGATCTAGGAGTTTCGGCTCTTTAAGAAAATCCCAGAAAGATAAACTAGATGTGTTTTTTGGCTCTTTAAAAAAATTGAATGGGGTTTTGGTTTTGGCTTAGGAAAAGTAAACAAAAGAGAGCCTTAGAAATTTCAGCTAGGAAGCAATTTTGACAAAAGAAGAAAAAGAAAAGAAGTTTCGACAACAGAGAAAATTGAAAGAAAGTAAACTAATGAAATTTCGACATAGAGAATGAGAGAAAAGAGTAGGATTCAAATGCCGGAATTAAAGAGATTCCACCCCTATTTATAGTGAATTTTGGCACCCCTAGAGTTGGAAATTAACCACTGCTGTGACCGATGGATCGATCTTAAATTTTCTCCCCGTCCTCATCGACTACTCATCCACAAAGTCATGAATGACACTACCTCTTACTTTCTTAATTAGCACATTATCTCCCTTATTATCACATTAAATAAATCCTAAATTTCCTCACTTATCTTACCTTGCAAGTGACCTAAATAACACCACCTCTTCCACCCTTTATCTACCACATTATCCATATTATCCAAGTCAGTAAATCCCTCTTAATTTTAAGCCTTGTTGCCATCCAACCTTACCCACTTAAATGCCAAAATTAATTAAATTAAAATTAAAAAAAAATTGGGCTCCATGAAACTCAAATTTGGGCCTCCTACTCCCTGGTGTGGTGTCACCTCTTTGTTCCCTAAGTGGCACTACTGACCACTAGACCACAAGCCCATTTTGATATTTTAAACACAGGTACTACCTTTTAAGTCCTATAATGCCCAAACAGATAATTTTAATCAAGGCCTCTGCTTAAGCCTGAGCCCAATTTGGACCTCTAATACTTAAATTAACTCATTACACATATTCACCCATTAAACACATAGGCCCAAAAATTTAGGATGTTACAGTTCTACCCCCTTAAAGAAATTTTGTCCTCGAAATTTCCAACTAACTAGTAATCATACTACCTAAGTCTCACCACTATGCTTTCACTGCGCACTCCAATTCTAAAGCCAAAATAAATACTTCTGCCCCATTGTTTCTAAGTAGCTCCAGCACAGATTTTCGGGCTCCTGTGCCCATACCATTTCAAAAACCCTTTCTAACACCAGAACACCGCTCACGACACCACATCATCTCCGCCTCGTCTGTCACGAAATTTTACCTCATGAATGGTGGAACGGTATCTCGCTTCCGATCCATGGCCGATTCTCTGAGTTCGACACGATCATCCTAACCCTACCACGATCACGCGGTGAACGTCCTCTACCCCTTGTACTCATTCTTCTTATCGACGTTTATCTGATTAGAAATTTTATGAATCATTAATTCTTTCCACTGATTATCCATGAACAGTTTTATGAAAAGTACTTTCGATAGTAATTCTTTTGAATTGATCCTATCTCTGATTTGATCTCAAGTTTACTTCATAATTCTAGAACCAACATACATTCACACATCAACATACAGACAACATCCATGAATCTACATTCAAGGGGTATTTTCGTCATTTCACTACCCAGGGGTCTTTTCGTAATTTCATCCTACAGGGTTTCTTTGTAATTTGACAGAATAGAGTTTCTGGGTAATTTTTGAGATAAGGTATATTTTAAAACAAGGGTATTTTTGGAAATTTTGATTTTAAAAGAGATAGTGGCATTTGGGTGATTGATGTTCTTGCTTGTTGTTGTGTGTGTGTGTGTTTTTTTAAAACGGGAGTCCATTAGTATTTGCACAAATTTCGTTGATTTTGTAACCCAGGTATTTCCTATAAATCTAGGAGTTTCTGGGTAAATTTTACAATCTGGGGTATTTTGGTAATTTTGCAAAATAGGGGTATTTTGGTAATTTTGTAATCTGGGGTATTTTGGTAATTTTGTAAATCAGGGGTATTTCAGTAATTTTGAAAAAAAAGGGTGGTTGGTCCATTTCGGGTTTTAATTATAACTTTTGGCCTGTTAAGAAATCCTCGTGGTTAAGGTGAACAGTCAATGCGCACTGGTAGGATTCAATGAAGAGGAGGTGAGTCACTAAGACCGCTTAAATACCAAGCTCTCCTCAGTATCCACTCCTAGACATGCATATGCTGTTGCCACACCCTAACTTCGTGACTAGTTCACGAGTTTGTTTGATAAATTAAGTCTTATGGAATTTGAGAAGTTGTTTAAGCTAAGCCTGTAGTCCATCAAAGTCTAATTAAACTAGCCTACGTCCCATAAAGCCCATCAAGCCCACATATATATATCACACAATGGTTTAGAGTACTTACCTGGCGGAATTGGGCCGGAGACGCAGGTGCCATCCCGAGCTAACAAACCTGTTATCATTTCAAAAAAAACAACATGCAGGTTTCAAAAGCCCACCTTTTGAAAATGTTTTGAGCCTAAAAACCCTAAAGCCGAGTTTTGAACCGGGCTCTGATACCAATTTGTAACACCCCAAACTCAACCCAAACACCATGACCGGATCTGGCATGCCACTAAGAAAATTTTATAAAACCTGTCACATTTTCGAAAAATATCTTTTTCTTGTGTTTAACCCTTTTATTCTGGAAAACTAAATGGTTGAATAAGTTGTAAAAGATATACATTTTATGTTAATGCCTTAGTTTAATTAAAACGTAAAATTTAAATGCCTAATAATAATAATAAAAGCCCAAACTTAAACCGTTACTAAATAAAAACTAATGGCCCATGGCCTTATTACAATGATACTTTAAACCCATTAAATAAAAATATTAAGAAAATAGCAAACTAAAGTATTTTCTCGAATCCAAAGTACTCTATCACATGGCCACCTTGCACTCCTCTCCAGCCCGGTTCGATGCACTAAGTGCTACCTGAAAATATTAAATAATAGGTTGAGTCGCGAGACTCAGTGTGCATCCCTCATGCACCATTAGATTTGGGCCTTAACCCCACAGAACAGAATAATAGATTAATATATATAACAAAAGTTATGCAAGTCCAACCCAAATCCTAGGTTTCCATTCGCTACACGCCACCCGTACCAGCCATTCACACCATTGGGGATTTCTACAATCAACCCACACCGCTACACGCTATTGATGGCAGTCATGCTACTCATCGTCAGATCATGGCAATAGCCACTACAATAGATCATGGCAAAAAGCCACTACAACAGATCATGGCATAAGCCACTACAACAGAACACTTCCCCTTTCATCAATCCCAACCCCATGCAATCACAGAAATCGACATACTTATCACATATGACATCTTAATAGGAACATTCACTTTAGGAATGACTGAGATCACTAACCTGGTGATTCGCTTTTACCCTCCTCGGGTTTCAACCATAATGCCGGGATTTTAGCTTTTAACAGAACATAGCAGATTTATATACATGTATTAACAAACAATCTAGATGGTGTGGAAAGCTACACACCTAGTAAATACGTAGGACTACTCTCTATGTCGATACCCTTACTAACCAAATCTACAATCTTACTCAAAAGCCGAAAAAAATACGAAGATAAAGTCTCTCCTATATTCGGCCAAAGTTAGTGTTTTACCTTATTTATACATTAAAATAAAACAAATCGCCTTACCTAAATCGATTAGATCCCGGGAGTAGGATGATTCGTGTGCTACCGATTTGGAAACCTAAGCGAGTGGATTTCCTTCAAATCCCGGAATACCACAAATGAGAGAAAACACGAGATTAGCCAACTATTTAGCCATTCGGCTACTGCCTCCAAAAGCCGAAAAAGGATTGAAAGAAAACCCAAATCGATACTTACCTCTGTAGAATATTTCGGCTATCCCTTGTAGAATGATTCGGCAATCATAGAAGAAGATCGAAGCATAGAAGAGTAGAGATCAAGGAGTTTTGACTCTTTAAGAAAATCCCGAAAAGATGAACTAGATGTGTTTTTAGCTTTTTAAAAGAATTGAATGGGGTTTTGGTTTTGGCTTAGGAAAAGTAAACAAAAGAAAGCCTTAGAAATTTCAGCTAGGAAGTAATTTCGACAAAAGAAGAAAAAGAAAAGAAGTTTCGGTAATAGAGAAAACTGAAAGAAAGTTCTCAGAGAAACTAATGAAATTTTGACATAGAGAATAAGAGAAAAGAGTAGGGTTCAAATGCCGGAATTAAAGAGATTCCACCCCTATTTATAGTGAATTTCGGCACCCCCCTAGAGTTAGAAATTCGGCCACCACTGTGACCAGTAGATCAGATCTTAAATTTTCTCCCCTTATCCTCATCTGACTACTCATCCACAGTGTCATGAATGACACTACCTCTTCCTTTCTTAATTAGCACATTATCTCTCTTATTATCACATAAATCCCTAAATTTCCTCACTTATCTCACCTTGTAAGTGACCTAAACAACACCACCTCTTCCACCCTTTGTCTGCCATATTATCCATATTATCCAAGTCAGTAAATCCCTCCTAATTTTAAGCCTTGTTGCCATCCAACCTTACCCACCTAAATGCCAAAATTTAATTAAATTAAAATTAAAAAATTTGGGCTCCATGAAACTCGAATTTGGGCCTCCTACTCCCTGGTGTGGTCTCACCTCCTTGTTCCCTAAGTGGCGCTACTGGCCACTGGGCCACAAGCCCATTTTGATATTTTAAACACAGGTACTACCTTTTAAGTCCTATAATGCCCAAACAGATAATTTTAATCAAGGCCTCTACTTAAGCCTGAGCCTAATTTGGACCTCTAACACTTAAATTAACTCATTACACATATTCACCCATTAAGCGCATAGGCCCAAAAATTTAGGATGTTACAGATGTTTTGATGAAATAACATGGATTTAGAGCTTTAATTTTGTGGTATGATGATTTTATAAAGTGATTTTGATAGATATTGATTTTAGGACCAAATTGTGAAAAGGTTAAATATTAAAGTTTGGTATTAAATTTCTATTTAGTAAGGTTGTATGATAGCCAAGAATATTTAGATAAATTATCAATGGAGAAAAATTAGTTCATTTGTTAGATTAATTAGCTAAGGGATTAAATTG
The DNA here is from genome assembly GCA_025506655.1 of Gossypium rotundifolium. Classification (NCBI taxonomy): domain Eukaryota; kingdom Viridiplantae; phylum Streptophyta; class Magnoliopsida; order Malvales; family Malvaceae; genus Gossypium; species Gossypium rotundifolium. The sequence goes on along the minus strand of CP106725.1, from coordinate 133,781,179 downwards.
CAAAAGTTGTAAAAGTTAGGGTAATTATGTATATTTGAAAATTAAGGAGTATTAATTGTGAGGTGAATTGGAACTAAAATATATGCTAATGAATGGGTAATTTTATATTTTAGATCAAGATCTCGTAAATACTCGTGAAAAAGGAAAATTAGTAGAATAGTCCCTAAACTTCTACAAATCTTACAATTTAACCCAGGTAAGTTCGTATGGTTAAAATTTAATATTTATATTGAATTGATGAATGATATTATGCATTTAGTATATTGTTGAAAAATGGAATATTGTTAAATTATAAATTTGAAGTGAATATCCGATTTAAATGGAATACATGATTTGAGTACAATCGTTGCGTGGCGAAAGACAGCAAAGGAGGAATTGACGAAAAATGACCCAAGTAAACTGAGGTTCATCATTTGTTGCAAATTTTCGTGTTTACTTTCCGTTTAACTCTCACGAGCTTCTGTTTAACTCATATGAGTTTCCGTTCAGCTCTATTGAGCTTCTGTTTAACCCTTATGAGTTTTCGTTCAGCTCTTAAGAGCTTCCGTTCAACCCTTATGGGTTTCTGTTTAGCTCTCATGAGCTTCTGTTCAGCCTCCTGGCTTCTGAAAATGATGTACTCTAATCTATAAGTCGTTCTTCGATTTGGTAACATTTGGTAAGTAACTTATGTAATTGAAATTGAAAGATTTATTGTTATTATTGATATTGATTTGAAAGAAGTGTGATCTTCAATTAAAGTTGTGATTGACAGGGAGATTGCATGAATAATTTGCTTATTTGATTTGTTACATTTAGTTTGAGTAAGATTTATGTTTAACCCATCAAACTTACTAAGCTTCATTAAGCTTACTTGTATTGTTTAATGTCCTTGTAGATTAACGTGAGGTCGGGAGATCAGATCAACACATCAAGCCACACTATCCAGCTCATTTTGGTAGTCTTTGAAATGCACACTATGGTTTATATGGCATGTATAGGATTAGTGTGTATTATGAATGATATTTTGTTCACGTATACAACTTAAATATGTATTTGTAGTGTTATCATGCTTGATAAATGTTTGGGTGTGGTTAATTAATGGATAAAATATGAGCATGCTAGTGAATGAGTTGGTAAAATATGGTTGTTGTAAGTAATCAAATGTGTGAATTGATTAATGTGGTAGTTTAGAATGTTAGGATATATGTGATAATATGATATTTTTAGAGCTAAGAATTTGTTGTATTGAAGGTCTTGTTATGGCCTATGAGCATGAAATTTGAGGTGTTTAGGTTGAAATCAAGGAAGGGTGAGAAATGTGGCCTTAAAATGGCCTATTTTTGTCCACACGGGTGTGTGCCTCAGCCGTGTGTGACACACGGCCTAGCACATAGGCGTGTGGTCTGGCTATGTGACACATGCATCCTTAAAATTGAGAAACAGAATGCCTAGGTATTTTCACACGGCCTAGCACACGGGCGTGTGGCTTGGCCGTGTGACCCGAGTCAAAGAGTTACATAGGTAAGAACACAGGCTGGGACACAGTCGTGTGCTCCACATCGAATGCCTACGCGACCTAAGACACGGGCGTGTTTCTTGGCCGTGTGAGTCACACGGGCGAGTGTCACCTGCACCTAGGAAAAATTTTGAGGTTTTGTGAAAAAAATTTTGAGTTTCTAGTTTAGTCCCCACTATAGCAAAACAGACTTTTAGCGGCATTTTTTTGGGCATTTAGCGGCGTTTATAAGCATACAAAAAAGTATTTAGCGCTTTTCTAAGCGCCACAAAAACGCCGCTAATACAATCGTCAAAAATTTTTATGCGGCGTTTATGCACTAAAACGCTAAAGATCTGACTTTTAGCGGCGTTTGTAATAAAAGCGCTAAAACCAAGGTCTTTAGCGGCGCTTTTAAAAACGCCGCTAAAGTCAGGGCTTTAGCGGTTTATAAAAATGCCGCTAAAAGTCGGGGATTTAGCGCTTTCCCAAAAAACGCTAAAAGTCGAGGCTTTAACACCAAAAATCGGGGGCTTTAGCGCTTTCCCAAAAACGTCGCTAAAGCCGGGGCTTTAGCGGCTTTCCCAAAAACACCGCTAAAAGTCGGGGCCTTTAGCGCTTTCAAAAAACGCCATAAAATTTCTTGACATTTAGCGGCGCTTTCTACAAACGCCGCTAATTTGTCTGATTTAAAAAATAAAATTTTTCAATATTATACCCTCCGCACTAAAACCAACCAATAACAAGATATAATTCCAACAAAAATAGCAAATTTAGCATAAAAATCACACGAATACATTAATTCTAAATGATACTTGAAATTTAATAAATTAAATGAATGATAACCGAAAATATTGTAACAATAATGTTAAATGTAATAATGTCAAAACTTCTTAACGAAAAACTAAATGTCTAAGATGGTAGTTTCATGCATCATTGAAACATCTACATCATATCTTTGAAGTCGGTGCTAGAGCTCTTCGTATTTTCTGTTCTGCTCTGCTAGCATCGATGCTGCCTCTGCCTCCCTCGCACTGCCATCGCCTCTCTCATTCTTCTTCCTTGCCTCCTTGTGTGCCGCTTCCGCATCCGCTCTAAGCTGTTGCTAGAGTTCTTCATATTTTCTTTGAACATCAGCAATTTGTTGCCTCTGCTCAACTTTGCTCTCTTGCATCTGAGCTATTTGGTTTTGTAGCCTCTGAACTTCAGCACGAGATTGACCCCCGGAAGGCATGTACTGCTGGGAGGCGGATCCAAAATATTGGGTCGAGGTAACACCAGATCCTTTAAATCGAACCCGACCATACCTTTTAAGACCAAAACCATCAGTGATAATTCTATTAAAAATATACTAACGATTAGCAGAACTATCAGTCGAAGCAGTCGTACCTTTTAGGACCCAAAACATCTGTAATAATTCTGTTATCAATCTCCTCAAGATTAACAGAACTATTAGTCGAAGCAGCCGCTTCATACTCGGCCTTCTTCTCCTTTAGTTTATCCTAATAAATCAATGAAAGAGTTAGAAACGAAATATATAAATAAGAAAGAATGCAACATAATTGAATATTATAAATTTAAACTATAAACGATGAATTAAACTATTATAATTAAACGGTAGAAATATTTATAAAAATAAAATTTTATTAAGTAAATATACCAAAATTTTTGCGACTTGGATGTCATCGGAGATCCATCCTTCTTTCTATATCGTAATGTCAAAAAGTGAATCGTCCAACTTTTGACCAAATAAGTTTCCTACATTTTAGCGTAAAATATAATTTAATAGTATAAAGAAATTAATATTTGATGTAATTAATAAATTATAATACCTCGCCGTCACTACACAAGCAAAACTTCTAGAACTCCGCTGTATGCGTGAATTTACATTTCTATCTGCTGCTTATTCCAACTCGCTCACGGTCCTACATAATGCAATTTGAATTATATATATAGTAAATACTATAAACCAAATAATTTATACGATTTTAGATGTACGTAATACCTCTCCTTTTTTGAATTCCAAAATCTAACTTGATCTTCCCATTGGTACCTCAACATTCCGTTGGAACATTTCTTAATTTTTCATCGAGGCTTATGTCTTTCTTAAAATATTGTTTTTGAGCGTGTTTTATTGTCTCTCCATTTTTACCCAATGTCTTCTTAACATAGTCATCGAGACCTCTAAATTAAATCTACCTCGAAAAAAAAAAGTATAAAAGTTAATATAAATGAAAATTAAATTAAAGTATTATAAATTACATTCACGATTTATTACCTTAATATTTTCGAGAGCTCGATTTTGTTGGCATCGGGCATGTGATGCCATGATTAAGTAGTTAATGGGCAACATATTGGGATTTCGTGCTAAAATGCCCAAATAGCCTCCTAACAGTCGAGTTTCAGATCCAACAGGCTGGCCATCATTGTTTCTCATTACTTTAACACGATCGTTAGGCTCTAAGTCGTATAAATCTTTAAGTAATGTACGTCCCCGATCTCTGCGCGTCCCACCACCTTCAGCTGAAAAGATATATTATTATATTAAAATTGAACAATGAATCAATAGTAAAATTCAACATGCATGTAAAATAAACTTAACATTACTTTCAAATTCTCCGGGCTCGTCATCTATGTCCGTGAGTAGAAGATCCAACAAGCTGTTTGGTGTTCACTATTATTAGCTTCTTCTGGAGTTGGAGTTTCGCGGACAATATTTAAATCTCGTAATCGTCTTCTAGGCATTTTTCCTGCAATACACATGAAAATTATATAACATGACCAACATGAAAATTATAATATTACATATAAATAATAAATCGTTAAATCTTACTACATCATATTTCGTAAATATCTTCGTCCACATCCTGACGAACCCATTGAAATTGTTGACTAGTACTAGGGATATTTTCAGTTAAGTCTTGTTCTGGAAAAGGCATAGTTTCTGATCTTTCGACTATGTCATCTTTACTTCCACTGCCAATGTCGAAGAAGTCTCTAGGGGTGTTTCGAAGTACAACGTACCAACCCTCATCAGTTGGATCTTCCGAGTAAAAAACTTGTTTAACTTGAGAAGAAAACACATACGGCTTGTCCATCAGTTGTTCTCTGGTATGAATTAATCGAGAGAAATTCACCATTGTAAAGCCATATTGATCGTTTTTAATTCATGAGCCGTATTCACATCATTAATCACCTCGAAATAGGATAACTTTGCATTTTCCGTAATAATCCAACTCAATGATGTCAATAATAAGTCCGTAATATTCCAAATTCCTCTCGACCGGATTTCTGTCCCTAGCACTAGCATAACTTGTAATCGAAGAATTAACAACAATTCCACAATTTTGGGTTCTCCTCAATCTCTCGCGATACCTTGTATGAAATCAGATCCGTTGATGAGGAAGCCACTATATCTTTAACTATTCTTTTGGACCTTGTGAAAGCCATTTAACGTCATCATTTTCTTCATTCCGACTCCAAACCTATTGAGTCAAAAGTAAATCGAGTAATTATGAATGTTATGAGAAAATATTATTACTTGTCAATGAAAATTTAAATTGCATACCATTTGGCTTAACCATTCATGGAATGATTCTGCGAACAACTTATTAATTTCTCGTCGATTTAATCTTCGAGATCGTGAATGAGCTCTCAATATTTGTTTGTACTCACTACGGTAAAAAAAGGATTTACTATGTTAGAAGACAAACAAATAATAATTGATGAGTATTTATCAAATTGTAGAACGTACTTCCGAAATGGTTCCATTGAATCGTGGTGAAAAAGAATGTATCGATGTGCTTGGACCCACGATCTATCGTCTAATTCTGTAATTTTGACTCTGCCGATCGGTTCTCCGAAACTTTGAAATAAATAAGTTTCAGCCAAATTATGATCTGTGAGCCCAACATTTCTACTTGGTCTGTTCATTCTTATTTCAACATCTTCCAAATACCTCAAACAGAAAGTCATACATTCCTCTGCCAAGTATCCCTTGGCAATTGATCCTTCCGGATAACGCTTATTGTGGCAGTATGACTTCAATTTGGAAAGGAACCTAAACACGATATACAACATTATCAAAAGTTGGAAATAAAGGCATTTAGCTGAATGAATGAATATTTTTCAAATAAAGTAAGACCTTTCAATGGGATACATCCATCGATAGAAAACGGGTCCACTAAGAAGTGCTTCACGCGGGAGATGAATTAACAAGTGCACCATGATAGTGAAGAAGGAAGGCGGGAATATCTTCTCCAGATTGCATAAAGTTAATGCGGCTTGATCTTGTAGTCTCTCAAGTTCTTGAACATTCAAAACTTTACCACAAATGCCTTTCATTATATTTGACGTTCAATTACGGAGCCGTCACCTTTTTTGACATACAACACCGTATAGCAACTGGCAGTAAGTCTTGCATCAATATCTGATAGTCATGCGATTTTAAGCCATATAATCTTCGGTCCTTAAGACTCACACATCGCGATATATTTGATGCATACTCATCCGGGACCTTTATATCCTTCAACGCCGTACAGAACACTTCTTTCTCCATCTTCGACATTGAAAAAATAGCAGGCGACAACCGATATTTTATATTCGCAAGTGCTAGGGGATGAAGCTCACGCCGAATTCCCATGTGGACTAAATCAAGTCGACTCTGAAGATTATCTTTCAATTTTCCATCGACATTCAAATAGTCGCAATGATGTTCTCGCGGACATTTTTGTCTATGTGCATGACATCAAGGTTATGGCGTAAAATCGGATGCTCCCAATAAGGCAACTCGAAAAAAATACTTCTTTTTTTCCACAAGTCCGCCTCATTAGGATCATCCTCTTCATCAGATTCATCATCAGATTCATCCCTAGATCTTCTATTTCTATGCGAGTTTGTCGGTTGATTCATCTTTCCATAAATGAAATTCATATCTTTCAACATCAACAATATTTCGGATCCACCGGTCTGCGAAGGAGCTGATCTGAACTCTTCAGTACCATCAAACTGAGCACTCTGAAATCTAAATGTATGATTTTTCGGTAACCACCGATGATGCCCCATGTAAGAAAACTTCTTCCCATTATATAACCATTGCGAACATGTCTGCGCAGCACAACACGGACAAGCATAACGTCCCTTAGTACTCCAACCAGATAAATTAGCACAAGCCGAAAAGTTGTTAATAGTCCACATTAATGTCGCACGTAAATTAAAGTTTTCTTTTCTTATTGCATCAAATGTCTGAACACCAACCCATAGTTGTTTTAACTCGTCAACAAGTGGCTATAAATAGACGTCAATATCATTCCCCGGCCCTTTATCTCCAGGTATAATCATAGACAAGATAAAAGAAGATTGTTTCATGCAAACCCATGGAGGAAAATTGTAGGAACAAGCACCACAAAGCAAAGTCTTCATGCGTTGTGCTCATAAGTTTGTAAGGTTAAATCCATCGGATGGTAGCCCAAGCCTCACACTCAGGATCGCTTGCAAATCTTGGAAATTTGGAGTCAAAACATTTCCAAGCTAAAGAATCTGCAGGATGCCTTAACAACCCATCATTGGTTCGTCCATCACGGTGCCATGTCATTGATTCGGCTGTCTTCGATGACATGAAAAGCCGTTGAAGCCTCGATATAAGGGGAAAATACCGTAAAATCTTAACTGGCTGTTTCTTTGAATGTGTACCGTGTTCATCCTTGTTACCGTCCTCTGTATTTCTATTAATCCAACAGGATTGGCAGCATACATGACAACACTGTTGGTTTATTCGGTCGCTCCAATACAACATGCAGTCATTTGGGAAACTGTGAATTTTGTTGTATCCAAGGCCCAAATCCTTTATCAATTTCTTCATGTCTTTGGAAGATCGAGGGATTTTTGCAAACGGGAACATTTCTTGCAGAAACTCTAACAGCATTGTCAACGAGTTTTCGGTCCACCCCCAAACATTTCAAGTGAAAAAGACGAATACAGAATGACAATTTGGAAAATTTTGATCCCTCATACAGTTCTTCATTCATTTCACCAAGTAACGTGTAGAACCTCGCCGCTTCTTCATTTGGCTGTTCATCCGGTACACTTCTTTCCCCTTCGGTGAAAGTATTTCCTCCAAAATTATGATCATCGGTTGCACCCAAGTCAGGTGGAAATGACCCGAAACCATCACTGCGCATATTAAAAGCATCCCGCAACATGTTTTCCATGTTATCGTCACTAACATTCTGATTGAAAGCACTATGAGGATACCCCAGATTCATCGATGAAGATGCTCCACTAGATGTAGACTCGCCATGAAAAAACCATATTTTGTACCCCCGGACAAAGCCATCAACAACTAGATGTTCATAGACCACTTCACGATAATGCCAGTTAATATTGCAACACTTCTTACACGGGCAAAGAATCATATTCTTTTGGCTTGCATTTTGAAATGCGAAATTCAAAAAAGTTTCTACTCCATTTCGATAGCCGTTGCTTACCCTTGACAATTTCATCCAACTCCTATCCATTTCGTAGTTGTTGAAGTCTAAAGTTGACAATAAATTATACTGGCTAAATTGTTAATTAATAATTTATGTAAATAATGCTATGGAATTTGATCTTAAAATTAGGTAATTTATGTATTCTTTAAGATCCATCATACGTGGCATTGTTACACCTAGGAGGATCCGTTATATCGGACGTGAGATATAACGCAACCCATCGTGTTTCCAAATTTATATACTTTGAATCCTTTTTTTTAAATTACACAAGTATTATGTAAGTTATGAAGTTTGATCTTAAGGAAAATTATGTAAGTTAATTTAATTGTCAACTTAAATAATGCTATGGAATTTGATCTTAAAATTAGGTAAGTTATGTATTCTTTAAGATCCATCATACGTGGCATTGTTACACCTAGGGAGGATCCGTTATATCTAACAATGAGATATAAGGCAACCCGTCAGGTTTCCAGCCTATATACTTTGAATCTTTTTCTTAAAATTATACAAGTATTATGTAAGTTATTGAGTTTGATATTAACTTAAAATTAAGGGTTAAGGGTTATAGGTTAGGGGTTAAGGGTTAGGGGTTAGGGTTTAGGGTTTAAAATTTAAGGTTTAGGGTTTAGGGTTTATGGTTTAAGGTTTGGGGGTTTAATACATGTTATATTATTTCGATATGGAATTTGGTATTTCATTTAGATCTATCATACGTGGCATTGTTACACCTAGGAAGGATCCTTTATATCTAACAGTGAGATATAAGGCAACCCGTCAGGTTTCCAGCCTATATACTTTGAATCTTTTTCTTAAAATTATACAAGTATTATGTAAGTTATTGATTTTGATATTAACTTAAAATTAAGGGTTAAGGGTTATAGGTTAAGGGTTAAGGGTTAGGGGTTAGGGTTTAGGGTTTAAGGTTTAAGGTTTAAAGGTTAGGGTTTATGGTTTATGGTTTTAAGGTTTAGTGGTTAGGGTTTAGGGTTTAAGGTTTATGGGTTAGGGTTTAGGGTTTAAGGGTTTAATACATGTTATATTATTTCGATATGGAATTTGGTATTTCGTTTAGATCCATCATACGTGGCATTGTTACACCTAGGGAGGATCCTTTATATCTAACAGTGAGATATAAAGGCAACCCGTCGAGTTTCAACCTATATACTTCGAATCTTTTTCTTAAAATTATACAAGTATTATGTAAGTTATTAATTTTGATATTAACTTAAAATTAAGGGTTAAGGGTTATAGGTTAGGGGTTAAGGGTTAGGGGTTAGGGGTTAGGGGTTAGGGTTTAAAGTTTAGGGTTTATTATTTAGGGTTTATGGTTTAGGGTTTAGGGTTTAAAGTTTAAGGTTTAGGGTTAAAGGTTTAGTGTTTAGGGTTTAAGGGTTTAATACATGTTATATTATTTCGATATGGAATTTGGTATTTCGTTTAGATCCATCATACGTGGCATTGTTACACCTAAGGAGGATCCTTTATATCTAACAGTGAGATATAAGGCAACCCGTCAGGTTTCCAGCCTATATACTTTGAATCTTTTTCTTAAAATTATACAAGTATTATGTAAGTTATTGAGTTTGATATTAACTTAAAATTAAGGGTTAAGGGTTATAGGTTAAGGGTTAATGATTAGGGTTTATGGTTTAGGGGTTAGGGGTTAGGGTTTAGGGTTTAGGGTTTAGGGTTTAAGGTTTAAGGTTTTGGGTTTAGGGTTTATGGTTTAGGGTTTAGGGTTTAGGTTTAGGGTTTAGGTTTAGGGTTTAGGGTTTAGGTTTAAGGTTTAGGTTTAGGGTTTAAGGTTTAGGGTTTAGGGTTTAAGGTTTAGGGTTTAGGGTTTAAGGTTTAGGATTTAGGGTTTTAGAGTTTGGGGTTTGAGGTTTGAGTCTTGAGATTTGAGGTTTGGGATTTAAGGTTTGGGATTTGGGGTTTTGAAATGAAAATATGAAAATACAAAATATATATATCTTATTAAAAGTTTAAAATTACAATAAATTTTAAAATTAAAAGTACTTAATTTTTAAAAATATTAATAATATAAAACAATTATAGAAAAATAACAATGAATTATTAAACAAATATAATCTTTTTTAAAAAATTAATTAAACAATATTAATTAACTTTTAATTTTCAATTCAATTTTACAGTTGATTTTGAGTACCAAAATATATAAATTTTTTACCATACCACTAAACAACATAAAACCAAAGAATGATATAAAAGGAAAAGGTCAAGATATAAAAGGAAAATGCCAAGATATAAAGGAAAAGAAGTTCCCAACTAAACCGGGGAACTAAACAATGAATCTTAAGAGGTAATGTGACCTAATCCTATTGGTGTGTGGGCATTTTATTTTTGCCTTGCATTTTCTTTAAACTTTAGCTAAATTTCTTCTATATTTACTTCATTTCTTGCTTATGTACCATTTCATGCATTTGGTGTTTTTCAAAGTGCTATGTATATAGTTACGTGTTGTTCTTATGTGTTTGATTGATTTTTAGATTGTTGTTAGCAATTAGTACTTTATTCATATGTAATAATTTATGTCGAACTAAAAGCGACAAGGTTTTATACATGTTAAAGCATTTACTAGTACGAAAGTGTAAAAATTTCTAAAAGGCGCTTGCACAAACAAAAGGTCATTATTTTAACACAAAACCAAGACTAAGATTAACAAGTGGAAAGTAAAACTAAGATATGAAAGAACTTACTTTTCGGATGATAACGCAGAACCAACTGTAACTTAAATCAAGAAGCCACTTATCTTTTAGAATTAATGAATTCACCGCAAATGCATACGGAATTTGGTTGTATGTAGTGGTAAAAAATAAAAAATTGTCATTCAAAATTCCAACACACAACAAGATCATGCAGACCAAACTTCTAACGATCGATGGTCCAATCGACTTGACAATCAAATCATACCTAATAAGTTCTAACAATACCTCACTCAGTGGCTAGCAAAAATAGATCCAAAAGATATATATATATATATATATATATATAATAACATAAAAACAAAGATGAAATTAACAAATAACAAAATTTATTATATTAAAAAACATTATATTAGCAAGATTCTTAACAACTTTTAGAGGGAGAATTAAATCTATGATCTTCAAGGGCACTATAGGTCTTAGTATTGATGAAGGAAGTTATGCACTTCTATCAATGTTCTCATTGGGATGCAACTAAATTAGATTAGAACCGGTTCCATGTAGCACAACTTTCATTTACACTTAATAACCTAGGTTATATACATACAACTAAGTTATATACAAATCAACTAAGTTATATACAAATTAATAATTTTAATAACTTAATAATATCAAATTTCAACTAAGTTATATACATACAACTAAGTTATGCCTAAAAGTAACCTAGGTTTACGACTTTCAAACTTAATAAGAAGAAATGTATGCCAAAGATGTAATATCAAATAAAATGAACATCTAATTATATCGCAACTACGAATAAATAGATTTCTTCACTTCATGGCTCATCAACTAGGAATAAATACGCACCGTAAGAACATCTAATGATATCTCGCATGTCAAGTGATTTTGATAAACCATAGAATCAATACATATTAGAAACTGTAAATATAGATATTCAAATACCTAGGGTTTGATTTCTGTTCTTGTCCAAAACTCAAATTCTTTTCAGCCGTCAAACCTATCGAAGAAAGATTAAGAAGGTAAACAAAAGAAAAAATAGAATGATATAAATAAAAAAAAACCTAAATCAAAAAACTATCTGTTTACAAATTAAAAGAAAGTGTTACCTTTAAGAAACTTGTTTGATAAAGGGAGAAAATACTGAAACTCCTATTCAAGTGAGAATAACCATGAAACCACGAAAAAAAACCAAATTAGGCTTCTTCTGGGAAATTTGGGATTAATAATTTTGAGTTTACTGGAGGAGACTAACGGGAGACGATAGGGAAATTTGGGATTAGGGAAATTGAGTTCGGGAGGAAACAAATTGGGAACGATGGGGAAAATATGGGATTAAGGAATTTGAGTGTGGGGGGAAGCAGTTGGGAACGATGGTAAAAAACTTGGGAAATTCGAGTTTGATTTTGGGGAAAAAATTGGGGTTAGATAGTGGAAAGGATTAGGGGTTCGTTGTTTTGAAAATTTGGGAAATTTTTAGGGATTAGGGAAAGGGATTTGGGGGGAGATTTCGATGGAGGGGGAATTTTCTATTCTTTCAACTTTTTGTTTAGGGTTATAGCAGATGGAACAAAATGACAATGTTTTGCAATAAAAGTGAATCTCATTGCAACGTTTTTATATAAAACGCCACTAAAATAAATGACAAAATGAAGTCGCTTTTGTAAATGCCTATAAAAACTCAATAGAATAACGGCGTCATTTTGTAAACAGTTACTATATTCGCGGCATTTTAAAATAAAACGCCAGTAAACCAGAAGCCTCTGCGGCGTTTTTCTATAAAACGCCACTAAAATCAAATAACAAAATGAAGTCATTTGGTAAACGCCTCTAAAATCTAAGCCGAATAACGACGCTGTTTTGCAAACAGTTAATATATTTGCGGCGTTTATACTTAAAACGCCAGTACAACACAACATTTTGCGACGTTTTACTTATAAACGCCACTAAAATCAAATAGTAAAACGAAGTCGTTTATGTAAATGCCTCAACAAACTAAGCAGAATAACGGCGCTGTTTTGTAAACATGTAATATATTCGAGGCGTTTTAACATAAAACGTCAGTAAAACACAAGCTTTTGCGGCGCTTTTTTGAAAAACGTCACTATAAACAAATAAAACACATCATTTTCTGTCGTTTTGGACAAAACGCCAATGAACATAAGCTTCAAACGGCGTCGTTCCAAGTTTCCCATATATTACCGGCGTTTTTAATAAAAACGCCACTATTCCTAACTTATTATTTTTTTTTAATTTATTTATAAATATTTTATAGTTTTGTATATATTTTATAAAAACTTTAAACCCTAAACCCTAAAACCCCAAACCTTAAAACCCTAAACCTTAAACCTAAACCTTAAAACCTTAAACCATAAACCCTAAACACTAAACCCTAAACCCTAAACCCTAAGACCCTAAACCTTAAACCTTAGAATCCTAGACTTTAAACCCTAAAATCCAAACCATAAACCTTAAACCCTAAACTCTAAAACCCTAAATATTAAACCCTAAACCCTATATCATAACTCCTAAACTATCATCCCCTAACCCCTAACCCTTAACCCCTAACCCCTAACCCTTAACCATTAACCCTTAAACACATAAAACCCTAAATTTGAAACCACAAACTATACACCATAATCCCTAAACATTTAAAATAGTAACACTTAATTAACCTTACACCTTAAATTGTATATGCTAAACCATAAACCCTAAACTATAATGATAATTAATTTGATATAATAAAATTAATATACCTATTTTACAATTATGTAAGAAATTATTTAATATATAAATTAATGAGACTAATTACTCTAAACCCTAAACCTCTATCCTATATATTTTATAAACCCTAAATCACACAACATAAACCCCTAACCCTTAACTCTTAGCCATTAACCCATGAAACCTTAAACTTAATTTAAACCACAAACTACACGCCATAATCCCTAAACATTTAAAATAGTTACTACTAAACCTTACACAGTAAATTATATATGCTAAATCATAAGCCTTAAACTATAATGATAATTAATTTAATATATTACAATTAATATATCTATTTTACAATTATGTAAGAACCCCAACCCTTAACCCATGAAACCCTTAACATCAATCATATATACCCAATAAAACTTTAACATTATTTGCGGCGTTTTCCCAAAAGCCGCTTAATGCTCAGACTTTTAGCGGCGTTTTCCCAAAAGCCGCTATCTCGAACTTTTAGCGGCGTTTCCCAAAAGCGCCGCTAATGTTCAGACTTTTAGCGGTGTTTTACAAATAAACGCCGCCATATCTAATTTTTAGCGGTGTTTATTACCAAAATGCCGCTATTGACCTTTTTTTTTGCGTTTCTTTTCAAACGCCGCTAATGTATAATATTTGCGGCGTTTTTATTTAAAACGCCACTAAAAACGCCGCTAAAAGTACGTTTTGGTGTAGTGCCCGATTTATTTCTAACGTGTATTTTGGGCCTCGAGGGCTCATATAAGGGACAATATGAGTGATTATGATTAGTTTCTGGTATGTATGTTAAACGATATGAAACATTCATATTTGATCAGAAATATCCGGTAATGCTCCGTAATCTTGTTCCGGCGACGGATAAGGACTAGAGGTGTTACAATGGGGGGTTATAGTGTGGTACCAATAGAACCTTAAAGTGCTCTACTAAGATGTGATTGGATGGGACTTAACTCTATTCTTATAGAGGTAATGACAAAACCTAGAGAAACTTTATGTGATGTGATTGGAGGAATTTTTGAATGGAGCCTGATATGAGCTAGTGGTGGCCCACGTAAAGAGCACATGGAAATATGACAAGTGTCTTAATAAAAAAGTTTTCTATATTTAAAGTGGTTGACTTGGCAAGACCTATAAGATGATTAAGTATAATAATATTAAATTTTTAATTTATATTAATATTTTTATATATGTAAAAAATTAACTTGGGAACTTTTTTTATTTTATAATAAAAAATATGGCTGCGTATATTATTATGTTATGTTAAAATCCCCAAATTCAACTTTTGAAATTGTCATGAAGGTGAATTTAACTGGTTAAGTTGTAAAAGCAAAACATTAATCTGTTTATTACGTTCTCACGTTTATATTTATAAAAGAATATTATTTAAGTGTATTCTTATCAGTTCACTAATAAGACTTTTCAAACTCAAGAAGCCATGCCTAATTCACGTCAACCTTATACCTTTTTAATTTGAAAAATACTTAATTAGAGGCACATCACTCACCTTTATCATGTTTATTTTGAGATATTCATTTCTATCCTTACTTTTTAAAATTATTTCATATAATTTAAACATTTCAGTGTCATTTAAATATGCATGTCATACCACAAAAGAAACAAATATAATCTTTACCTATGGGATTAAATAAAATAATATATATTTGAAAATTTTGGAACAATTTTATAGGATAATAGTTAATCA
This sequence comes from Gossypium rotundifolium, assembly GCA_025506655.1. Lineage (NCBI taxonomy): Eukaryota > Viridiplantae > Streptophyta > Magnoliopsida > Malvales > Malvaceae > Gossypium > Gossypium rotundifolium. Next base: position 133,766,089 of record CP106725.1, on the reverse strand, counting down.
CAAAATTGTTCCTCCAATTTCACTCTCCATATCACTAAAGCTGAAATAAGAAGCAGCAGGCAAATGTACCATCGATTACCCAAATAAATATTCACAAAAAATTATTGATCTACCACTGCTACATTGCTCACGAGCTTAAAAATGGAAAAATTTGAACAAAATATAATATTCAAAAAATAAGTTTGAATAAAATTTAAGATTCGTTTTTTATATGATTTGAGTTTTAGACAAAATTTTTTGTCTAAACCTGGTCTGGCCCAAATATATTATATTAATTATATAATAAATAATTAATATATTTTATTAAATAACTAACTTAATAATAATTAAACTTATTACCCTAAAGTTACAAAAAACTTACTCAACATATAAAATTTTAAAATTATATTTAATAAGATAAAATATTTATTATATTTATTTTATTTATTAGTATAATAAAATATTTATTATATTTATGATATTATTTTTAATATAAATAATTTGAATGTATTAGAAAATTTTTATTTTAAAGTTTTTCGATGCATTTAGTATATTGTATTTTTAAAATTTATTTTTAAATTAAAACTAATCTAAAAAATTAAATATGGGTGGGCCAAGTTGATCTTAGATTTATTTTTTTAAATTAGACTAAATTTGGACAAAAAATAAACTCATATTTCAGGATACATCACATTTGAACTCAAAAATTAATCTAAATACTTTATATTAGTCTAATCCAACTTATAAATACCTCTAACTACACTTGAATAATTTTTCTGATAAACGCAATTAAAATTTAATGTTAATACTAAATATAAAATATTTTAAAATTTAAAAAAAATAGTAACAAAAGTGGCAGCTCCTGTGACTCGTCAACGCCAAGCATGCGTAAACAGGCCGCTGCACTTAGCTTATCAACTCATTGGTCAAACAGGCTACTGCACTTAGCTTATCTAGTCATTGGTCAGTCACTTACCAAATTCCTATTTTATTTCCTACTAAAGCATGATGTGGCAAAAACAGAAACGTGTAAACAACACACTTTGACACTCCATTATAATTTTACTGCAGCCTTGAAATTTTTGAGCTATGTAAAAATATTTTTAAAATGTTTAGTTTAAAATTTAAATATTTAGTATAGTTATTAAAAAGTATTTTGAGAAATAAAATATCTATTTTAGATATATTATTATCAACTAACAAATATACATTTAAATAAAATTTAAATTAGTTAATATTATTATATTTTAGTAAGAATATAAAAAATTTACTATAACTTATTAATATTTTAATATATGAAATATAAATTTTAAATATTTTCAAGTAATAAATATTAATTACTTATAAAATTTAATTAAAATATATAAGCTACATTTTAAATATTTAAATATAACCATTAAATATTTGTAATTAGTATTTTAAAAAATTATTTTAATTAATGATTTTAATATATTTGTAATTAAGCACCAAAAAAAAAGGAAAAAAAACTATGTTATTGGAGAGGTGAAAAAGTAATTAAGCACTAAAAGTTCTTTTGGGAGAGAAAAAGTTAAAAATTTTAGCTTCTCCTTTTCGTAAGTGTTTTCAAAACACTTAAGAGCTAAAATTCCAAATAAAAGCGATTTTATTAAGATAAATTTTTCTTCCAAAAATACTTTTGGAACCAGAAACACTTTTTTTAAGCACAGAAGAATAGGCCCTTAAAGCAAGTCCCAATGTAAAATTTGAGGCAATTAATAAAATAAGGGTAGTTTATTTACATGTAAAAAGTTCTACAGAAAATATTTTTTATATTTACTTATGTTTGTTTCATAGAAAATAGTTTGGTTAACGGAAAATGACTTATAGGTTAAGGTAAAATAAACTTTTTTCCTGTAAAATAACTTACCCTTTTAAAAACGTAAGTCATTTTCTAAAAAGAGCTCATCTATAGATAATTTTATTTTTATAAAATTAACTTAAATTAAGCTTAATATTATTATATTGATAATAAATTTTATTTTTAAAAATATTTAAAATATTATATTTTTCAATATTATTAAACATACATATATTTAATTATTTATATTTAATCTTATAATAAATTATTAATATAATAAATATAATTTATTATTTTGATAAATTATTTAATATTTTAATTTTATTTTAATAATAAATTTTAAAATTATAATTTTGAATAATATTATTCACATATTATTGAAAACATTCAATATTAATATTTTAATAATAAATATTTATTACAATTATAAATATATTAATAATAAATATTTTGTAGTTTAAAGGTTAAAATATGTCATAAGTCTATGTACACTTCACAAATTTGTAATTTAGTATTTGTACTTTTATTTTCAATAATTTAGTCCATTTACTTTTTAAAATTGAAAATCAAGTCCAATTATTGATATCGTTGATTTTTTTGTCAATTTTTGATGTCACATTTTAAATAAAAATAATCACTTAGTAGTAATATAATTAAAAATGACATTATAATGAATCTGAATTTAACATAATATTTTTATAATATGAAAAACAATGTAAAATATAAAATTATAGATAAAATAAAATTCAATTAAACAATGTAAAAATAAGAAAATCTCAAATGTATGTTTGTTAATTGAAAACAATTTTTAGAAAATATTTTAAGAAATCTACCAAACAACAAAAATATTTTACACAAATTTATCCAAATACCGAAAATATTAACTTTCCCAAAAACGTAAATTATTTTCAGTGAAATAAACGGAGCGTCATGATTTTTACATACTAACCTTTGATTATAGAATTTTAGTAATAAAAAAAAGTCATAAATTTATTTATTTTTGTACTACTTCTATCAACAAAACTTTTGCATTGAATTTTCATTTCCATAAAATGGAATGAGATAAAGTTATAAAAAGAAATAAAGGAATTTCTTCTAACATCTGTTTTAGTATTGATAATTGGAATGTATGAATATTTATATATGGTAGGAGTGGTGCGCGTGACAACATCTTCCTTCAAAGCCTTACGTCAGCTTAATGTTGATTAGTAAGGAGTAAGGTGTCGTAAACATTTTATGCAATGATTCTCATTTTAGTACTTACCGGTTTTAGAACACTAAATTAAATCATCACAACATTTTAAAGCTATGGTGGGCGATCAATTATTCCCAAGTCATTTATTAATTTTCACAAATTTTAAGAAATATGTAACATTAAACTTCTTTAATATTTCAAACTTTTTAATCGCAAATTAAAAAGAAAACAAAGTGTTTAGAATGAATATATATTAAATAAGAATTTATATTTGATGTACTCAAAACAATATAATTTTATAAAAAAAAAAAGTATTATTATTTGATTGAATTTCCGTTTTCAATCTAACCTCGGAAGACAATGAATGCAAAGAAAGTCAACTTACGCTATGTGCATCCATAGTCCGTGACATTTACAAGCTTAGAACAGCGTAACCCAGCATGCTCAGCTTCCTGCTATAAATCCCCGCTTTCCTCTCTTCATCTTTCATTCCCTCCATCCACACCATTACTGCATGTGATGAACAAATTAAATTGACCCAAAGTTATCCCCCAAAAAAAAAAAATATGGGTGTTAACGTGACCTCCATTAAGACCTCATCAAATGGAGCTTGGCAAGGTGATAATCCTCTCGATTTTGCCTTCCCATTGTTAGTAGTTCAAACCACTTTGATTCTTGTTCTTAGCCGTTTCCTTGCTTTTCTTCTCAAACCCCTCCGCCAACCCAAAGTCATTGCTGAAATTGTTGTACGTATCTGGATTCTATGTATCTTTATATTAGTATTAAACTTGATGATTATGATGATGAATATTGATTCTACGTTTTCAGGGGGGGATTCTGCTTGGGCCCTCAGCTTTTGGTCGAAACAAAGACTACTTGCATCGGATATTTCCATCATGGAGTATGCCCATACTGGAAACCGTGGCAAGCATTGGTCTTCTTTTCTTCCTTTTCCTTGTAGGTCTCGAGCTGGATTTAAGCTCTATTCGTCGAACCGGCAAGAGAGCCTTCGGCATAGCACTTTCCGGGATATCCCTTCCATTCATCTGCGGCATAGGCGTTGCCTTTGTTATTAGAAAAACCGTTGAAGGAGCTGACAAAGTCGGCTTCGGCCAGTTTCTTGTTTTCATGGGAGTCGCGCTCTCCATCACTGCTTTCCCCGTTCTCGCCCGAATATTAGCTGAGCTCAAATTGTTAACAACGCAATTGGGAGAAATAGCCATGGCAGCCGCCGCATTCAACGATGTCGCTGCATGGATTTTATTAGCTTTAGCCGTTGCTCTTGCTGGCGATGGCCCTGGTGAACAGAAAAGCCCCTTAATATCAGTATGGGTCCTCCTCTCGGGTGTTGCTTTTGTCGTTTTTATGATGGTCGTAATCCGACCCGCCATGAAATGGGTCGCTCGCCGATGCTCACCCGAAAGAGATGTCGTCGATGAGGCATATTTTTGTTTAACATTAGCTGGTGTAATGGTATCCGGATTCATGACCGACCTGATCGGGATCCATTCCATCTTTGGTGCCTTTATTTTCGGACTAACGATTCCTAAAGAAGGAGAATTTGCAGAGAGATTGATCGAGAGGATTGAAGATTTCGTGTCGGGTCTGCTCCTTCCGCTGTACTTCGCGTCCAGCGGGTTGAAAACCGACGTGGCTAAAATCAGCGGTGGGAGGGCTTGGGGACTACTGATGTTGGTTATATCGACCGCTTGCGCGGGCAAAATTATAGGGACATTTGCGGTGGCTCTGATGTTTAGAATGGCGGTGAGAGAGTCGTTGGCGCTTGGCGTTTTGATGAATACAAAAGGCTTGGTTGAACTCATCGTCCTCAACATCGGCAAGGAGAAGCAGGTAAGTGCGCATTATTCTTTTTTTAATAATATTTTATTACTTATTTTCTTTCATTTTAACTAATAATCATATTTATTTATTAACAATAATAATAAATTTTAAATTTTAAATTTACTAATCAAAATAAATGTTAGGAGAATCCATATATAAATTATATAAGTAGTTATTTAATATCTTAAATAAATACCAATGTCTGCAATCATTATGGAGAGGACTCAGATTTGAATATTAAAAATGATATTATTAATATGAACAATAATAAATTTTGAAAGGATTAATTTTTATGAACATAAAATGAACATAAAAATACTTTGATTTTACTAAAGTTGATTAATAAATTATATATAAATTAATTCAATTTGTGTATAATTAAAATTATTCTTTTAATTAACAATTTTCAAATATTAAAGATAATATTATTAAGATCGAAAATAAAAAATCTAAAGAATTAATCAATATTAATCATAAAAGTAATATTTATATTTTCAATAAAAAGTATGCTTTTAAAAATAAAATAAACTAACTTTTAAAATTTTATTTTGACAATTTTTCTTTTTTGCCCTGATTATGATATATTTTCATTACATTCAAGAACCTAAATCTAAAGCTTTGCCGATCCTCTAAATTCGGAACCAGACACACTGTATTTTGTTTTTAATTTCTTCTCAGTACATGTCATAATGTCATGTTTTTCTTTTACATAATTTATAAGCACACGTAAGTGGGACTTGTATTACAAAGTTGAGATTTTTGAGTTACCCTTTGCCTCCCATCTTGACAACCTTGTGTCGGCCATTGCCATTTTAGACTCACACTCTACAGCGCTGAAATTTCAAATTTTGATGGTAAATAATTCTCCTACACGTCAAAGACAAGTTATATATAGACTTCATTAGTGTTTGATTTATCAATAATTAGCTTAATTTAAGATATATTGGACATAACGTGAAGTTTAATTCAACTAGTTGATATCATAATATTAATAAAAAATAGGTTAAAATAAAATTTTCCATTCCCACAACCAAGGAGGCTGTAGGACAAAATGGGACCCATTTTATACAACATTTTCTTTAATGTCTACGATTAATGGTGGACTTTGCAGGTACTTAATGATGAGGTTTTTGCTATACTAATTCTAATGGCACTCGTCACCACCTTTATCACAACCCCAACCGTTATGGCTATTTACAAACCGGCTCGTGGTTCGTCCGCCCTTACTCACCGGAAATTACGTGACTTGACCAACACCGATGAGTCAAAACAGGAGCTTAGGATCTTGGCTTGCCTCCATGGCCTTGGCAACGTACCCTCCATCATCACCCTCATTGAGTCAACACGAAGTACCAAAAAATGCCAACTCAAACTTTTCATTATGCACCTTGTGGAACTCACCGAACGTTCTTCTTCAATCATCATGGTCCATCGTGCTCGGAGGAATGGACTTCCTTTCATTAACAGACTTCGAAGGGGTGTGTGGCACGACCAAGTTACAGGAGCTTTCCAAGCCTACAGTCAATTGGGTCGAGTCTCGGTCAGACCTACAACAGCCATCTCTGCATTGTCTACCATTCACGAGGATATTTGCCATGTGGCCGAGACCAAAAGGGTGACGATGATCGTCTTGCCTTTCCACAAACAACAATGGAGGGGAGAAGGTGATGAGCAGACGGTAGAAAATGTGGGCCATGGGTGGAGACTGGTTAACCAAAGGGTGCTAAAGAACGCACCATGTTCGGTGGCAGTGCTCGTGGACCGTGGGTTCGGGAACGGAGCCCAGACCCCTGGGCCCACTGCCACTACTACAGCTCAAAGTGTTTGCATATTGTTTTTTGGTGGAGCTGATGATCGTGAGGCTTTGGAGTTAGGTGGTAGAATGGCTGAGCACCCAGCAGTGAAAGTGACCGTTGTAAGGTTCGTCGAAACTGAAGGATCGGAAAGAAATGGTGTATTGTTGAGACCTTCAGCAAGCAAGTCGAATGAAAAGAATTATAGCTTCTGCACTGCCAAATTGAACCCTGAAAAAGAAAAGGCAAGTCCTTTTAACTATTTTTATTAGATTGTTTTGACCTATGTCGGCTCTCCCGAGGGTCCTAGAGATTCAAAGATCAAGACATACTTGAGTACTGTCTCCTAACAAATTTATAGAGTAGAAACGTCTCGAGTGCTAGCTCTACTGGTAACACACTCCTTATCAATAATATATATTCCGTCTATTTAAGCATTCTAAAATGTTTTAATTTTGTGAATTCGTTAGGGTTCTCAGCGGAGATAAAACTCTGACAGAAGATAATATTAAATTTGTTGAGCGTTTTAACATCTTATAATGCCGCTAATTGGGTTATGCTAAGAAAATGTTTTTTTTTTTTTGTTAAAACAGAAATTAGATGAAGCTGCAATAGCAGAATTCAAAAGTAAATGGGATGGAATGGTGGAGTATACAGAGAAGACAGCAAGTAACATCATTGATGATTTGTTAGGACTGGGACAATGTGGGGATTATGATCTCATAGTTGTCGGGAAAGGGAGGTTTCCATCACCTATGGTGGCAAAATTAGCAGACCAACAAGTCGAGCATCCGGAATTAGGACCTGTAGGAGACTTGTTGGCCTCATCGAGTCACCGTGTTTTATCCTCGGTGCTGGTAATTCAACAGCACGATCCAACACATACTGAGGAGACACCAGCAACCAAAGTCGCTCAAGATGATCATGACGAGCTTAAAGGCGAAGTAACATCAGGTGTGGGAGAAATTTCAAAGGTCGTGTAAATTATAAATTTACAATGAACTGGTAATGGTATATGCAACAAATGTATAATATTCTTATTAAAAATAATAAGTAAAACCATCAAGGTTTGGGTGCAGAAAGGCTTGCATTCTTTAAGTTCAATTGTTATTGAGAGGAACGATAATAAACATGAAATAAAAATTGTAAAATCAACATGAAGAATAAAAAAAATATAAGTAAAAATTTATATTAAATTAGACATTTATGTTATTTTTCTAAAAATTAAGGAAATAAGTCATTTTTGAATAAAGAGTATGAAAGTGCACCCAACCAACAAGATTTGGTTGTAATAAGGCACATTGCATTCTTTAAGACTACTTAAGTTCCCATCTTAGGAATGATGTTATTGAGAGGAATGACCATAAACATTAAATACAAATTGTAAAATCAACATGAAGAATAAAAAAATATAAGTAAAAATTTAGGCTAAATTAGGCATTAATAGGTTGTTTTTGGAGCGTGTGTGAAAGCACGCTCAGCTGGACACGCTTTCCTTCAAATGTCATTTCCCCAGTGGCTTTTTGAATGTTGGCAACGGTAAAATTTTTTAAGGGCCAATGGTAAATTTTTTTTCCTATAAATACCAGGCCATTTTTTATTCTTTTCACTCAAATCCAACTCTCTCTATTTTTTCTAAACTCTCAACTCTCTCAATTTTCTCAAGTTTTGTTCTAAATTTTCCGATACACTTGTTTAAAAATATTATAGTTTTATTCAATTATTTCGTATGTTATTCATTTCGATTAAAATTTCAAGAAATGACAAGCTTTCTAATTCGTTTCGACGACAAGCACATTGCCACCACTACAGGAAAACAAACTTTTTGCGGCCTTTTTTTTTTTGCCTTTAGCGACGCTTTTAAGCGCCGTTAAAACTATTAGTAGCACTTTCAGGAGCACCGCAAAAGACACCGCTATAGACAACACCGCTAAAAGTCCTGATCTTTAGCGGTGCTTTTATAGAAAACGCCGTTAAAAGTCCTAGTCTTTAGCGGCGCTCCTATAGAAAACGCCGCTAAAAGTCCTGGTCTTTAGCGGCGCTCCTATACAAAACGCCGCTAAAAGTCTTTGTCTTTAGCGGCGCTTCTATCCAAAACGCTGCTAAAAGTCTTGGTCTTTAGTGGCGCTTTTTTATAAAACGCCGCTAATTTGGGAAGATTTGTAATATACATTTTTCACTAATATCCCACCCTTCCTGCATAAATTTCAACCAAAAATAGCAAATATAGCATGAAATCCAACCAAAAAAAAAAATCTAAATGATACAAAATTATACGAAAGATATATGATATAAATTATAAATGAGGTATAATTCAAAATTTTCTTACAATAATGTTAAAAGTTACAAGAAAATAAATGTCTAAGATAGCGGCATTTGCGACTGCTGGAACATCTTCATCATAGTCTAAAGAATGTAGCTGGAGTTCATCATACTTTCTGCTCTGCTCTACTTCCCTCGTTGTTGCCTCTGCTTCATTGCTGCCCTAGCTGCTGCCTCTGCTTTAAGTTGTAGCTGGAGTTCTTCATATTTTCTTTGAAGCTCAGCTTCTCTCGATGCTGCCTCTGCTTTAAGTTGTAGCTGGAGTTCTTCATATTTTCTTTGAACCTCAGCTTCTCTCGATGTTGCCTCCGCTTTAAGTTGAGAAATTTGCTCAAATATGCTCGCTTGCATCTGAGCTATCTGGTCTCTTAACCTCTGAACTTAAGCTTGAACTTGACTCCCGGAAGGCATATATTGCTGCGAGTTGGATCCAAAATATTGGGTCGGGTTAACACCAGATCCTTGAAATCGAACCCGACCATACCTTTTAGGACCTAAAACTTCATTAATAATTATGTTATCAATGTCCTGAAAATTAATAGAACTATCAGTCGAAGCAATCACTTCATACTCCGCCTTCTTATCTTTTAGTTTCTCCTAATAAATCAATTAAAGAGTTAAAAACGAAATATATAATAAAAAAGGAATGCAACATAACTTAACATTATTTAAAACTACTAAAGACGAATTAAACCATTATAATTAAACATTATAAATATTTATAATAAATCAAATTTTATTAAGTAAATATACCATGATTTCTATAGCTTCAGATGTCATCGGAGATCCATCTTTCTTCCTATGAGTAATGTCAAAAAGCTGAAGGCGTCCAACTTTTTGACCAGACGATGCTTCCTACAATATAGTAGTAAAAATATTATTTAATAGTAAAAAGTTATTAATATTTAACAGAATTAATAAATTCATAATACTTGGGCCTCAGCTACACAAGCAAAACTTCTTAACCTGCGGGTAATGCGTGAATTTTTGTTTTACTGCTTGCTTGTTCCAACTCATTGACGGTCCTACATAATGAAATTATTATTACGTATATAGTAAATACTATAAACCAAAAATTTATAAAAGTTTGGAAGTACGTAATACCTCTCCTTTCTTTGAATTCCAGAATCTAATTGCATCTTCCCATTGGTACCTCAACATTCCCGGCGGGACATTTTGCAATTTTTCTTCGAGGCTTATGTCTTTCTTAAAATAATCTTTTTTCAAAGTGCTTTTATGGTGTTTCCATTTTTTACCCAATGCCTTCTTGATATGGGCATTCGACACCTGTAAAGCAAATCTCTCATAAAAACACAAGTTTAGAAAGTAAATATAAATAAAACTTAAATCAAAGTATTATAAATTACATTCACGTTTTGTTACCTTAATATTATCGAGAGCTTAATTTTTGTTGCTATCAGACATGTGATGCCAGGATTCGTAGTTGATGGGCAACATATTGGCATTTCGTGCTATAATGCCCAAATACCCTACTAAAAGTCGAGCTTTTGATCCAACAGGCTAACCATGACTGTTTCTCCTTACTTTTACACGCTCGATAGGATTTAAGTCGTATAAATCTTTAACTAGCGTACGTCCTCGACCTCTACGTGTCCCACCACTTTCAGTTGGAAAATAATATATTATTATATTGAAATTAAGAAATACGAGCAATAATAAAATCTATATGCATGTAAAATAAACTTAACATTTAAAATGAGATTTTGGAAATGAATTACTTGAGAAATGGAAGAAGATTTAAACAAGGGTATCATAATTGATATTAATGAAAGTGAAATGTGAAAAGAAAGTAGATTGGAAAAGGATATTTTCAATTTTATAAGATTATGTAATTTAATTATTTGAGGATTTTCAAGTATACTCTTTTAATATTACGTAAGTTAAGTAAGTTTTGTAAGTTACGTAAGTTATTATATAATATACTTTTATGTAAGTTATGTAAGTTTTACGAAAATATTCAATTTAATTGGGTAATCTTGTTAAATTTTATCATTAAAATAACAAAACATATTAAATAAAATAATATCAATATTAAAATTAATTTTATCATTAAATAAATAAAATTTATTTTCTTGAATTCAATTAAATAAAATTAAATAATTGATATTTAACAGCTTAAAATTCGGTACTCATAAAAATAATATAATTTTATTATTTTATTACTTGATTTCGTGTGATGAATGATAATTAGTATTAATAAATTTTGTGTCTTCGCTGATGAGAATAAATGGACATACATGAATATGTAGGTATGCATGAGTGGAGGCATACAATGAGGATGCAGCATATGATTACAGATTTAATGTTTCAACTATTTTATTATTATTATTATTATGTGGATTAGGATATGGTAAGTCAGCATCACAACCATTTGGATTGGAGAATACTTAATTATTAATCAATTTTGAGAGAGCTTTAAGATTTGAAAACAAGTGCCACTCGTACAAAAGAAAAACAATGACCATGTAACTGAAATACATACTTAAACATATTTCATTAAATCACTTCAAACTAATTTTCACCCCAAAATCATGTTGCTAATTTATAACTTTGTTAACATTCGGTTCCAAGTTCCAATTGCTGAGAAAATTGAGTTTCCTACTTTTTTTTATTTTAAAAATATTAATTTTGTAATTTTAGATTTCAAATTAAGTCAAATTATTAAAACTGTTAAATTTTGTTTCTTAAATTTGTTGGGTTGATATCTTGATAAAAAAATGTTATGCTGAAGCTAAAATTAATTAAAGAATTTTAAAATATTAATAATTGAATTTGAAAAGTAAAGTGTTTAATTTTGAAAATAAAAATTAAAAAAATCAAATAGTTTTACATCTACGAATTAATTTACAATATATGTAAAACTTAAAACCATGAAAAGACTTAATATTGGTCTCCACAATCACCATATAAATTTTTTATGTAAGTTATGTAAATTTTACGAATTTTAAGCTGTTAAATACCAATTATTTAATTTTATTTAATTCAATTGAGTTACGAAAATATATTTTAAAAATATCAATAATTAAAATCAACATGAATAAAGTAGCGATAATCTAATAAGGAAAGCATATTATCATGACGTTTTTATCGCATATTATCACTAACAACAATATTTTATCTCATGCATATTTTAAAATTAACATATTGGGTTAAAATTAACCCAATATCATGCATTATACATAAATCACTAACAACAATTAATATACTAAAAGCCATAACTAAATGCCAGAACTAGTTGAAACAATATAAAATGAAACTATATCTTGAAATGATAGAGCAATATATTCAACCTAAAACCAATTGGCAATAAAAGGAAAGACAATAAAAGAAGGTAGAAAATTAAGAAACATGAAAACTAATAAATTGGAAAGGAAAATTTTAAAGCAAATAACCTTGTTAATTTTCAGATAAGTTTTGACGACCTGTGTTATTTGGTGGGGGTTCGTTAATTTCTGTAGATGAAACTAGGGTAGAATAATCTGCAGAATAAATATGGCCATTTCATTTCTAAAATTTTAAAAATATATATATACAAATTTGAAGTATAATTAACTTTACCACAAGCTGAAGTTGACTGACTGAAAGTTGAAGCTGAAGGAAATAGGAAGTTGAAGCTGGAAGAGTCCGAACACTTATATATTCATGTATCTATATCTTCAGAGGTAAAAAAATAAAACAAATCATGTTTCAAATGTTTCAAATTAAAACAAGACCAAATTTTGACATGTCAATGTTCAGTAACATGCTTCTTTGATAAGTTGGACTTGTTTCTTTGCAAGTATATTTCCATATGTACGTACAAAGAAAAGAAACTTTGAATTTGGCATTATTCAAAACACTGTTTCATGATGCCTCTTCTATGTTTTTCAAAGGTGGCTGCTGCACTATGATTTAAACAAATAATTCTGTTTTATTTTTTTAATTTCCTTTTCGGAAACGCTCTGCTTTTTCATAATTTAACCTAACAACAAATGGTATCTAATCTAAATAAACCATATATTACCAACTTTCACTTAAACCTTCCATAGCAGTCAATAAAATAAAAAAGAGGCCTTGCAATGTAAAATAACTACAATAAGCTACAGCCTACGCGCATAATATTCTTCTTCCAAAATTTCAAATTCCCTAATAAAAATAAAGTTAGTACCAAAATCTCATTCACTGTTAAAACCTCAAATATTACTGATAAAATTTAAATCAAGTACTGAAATTTATCGATTGGTTGTGACAGCGGAGAGCGACAGTAATAGTGACGCAGTAGAAGAGACGGCGATGCAGCAAGTCGTCGGCTCAAAGTCTTTAGCAGCAGAAGGATGTTTCAATTTTGATTTGGGGAAATATTTAGGGATTAGGGAAAAAGTTAGGGATTTGGGAAAATTTGGGTGGGGGAAAATTATGTTCTTTCGGGTTTAACTTTAGGGATATATTGGATGGAAAAAACGACGACGTTTTGGTATAAAACTAAATCCATTTGCGGCGTTTATAAGAAAGCGCCACTAAAAACAAAGGACAAAACTAAGATGTTTTGCAAACACTTAACACATATTTGCGGTGTTTTGGGCAAAGCGCCATTAATAAAAAGGCTAAACGGTGTCGTTTCGTGAACTCCTAATACATATTTGAGGCATTTTTAACAAAGCGCCACTAAAAACAAAGCATAAAACAGCGCCGATTTGCTAACACTTAACACATATTTGTCGCGTTTTTGTCTAAAACGCCGCTAATGTATAACCTATTGCGGCGTTTTGGACAAAACGCCACTAATAACAAGGGTAAAACGGCATCATTTTTTGGACTCGAAATACACATTTGCGACGTTTTGGTTGAAAATGCCGCTAAAGCATAACATGTTGTGGCGTTTTGGGACAAAACGCCACTAAATACACAGAATAAAACGACAACGTTCTAATATCTTTTAATACATATTAGTGGCGTTTAGACAAAAAATGCCACTGTTGTTCAACTTAATTAAAATTTGATTCACGTTATACCCTAATCTAGATATGAGCCAAATTTTAATGCCCAAGCTAACAAGTAAAATGACAAAAGACTATGATTGTTAAGACACTTGTTATTTGATGACTCAAATAAAACGTTTTAAAACAACTAAATTAGAATGCTAACCATAATTTAAGAGAAATAATTATGAATTCCAAAATAATATTTTTCATAAACCTAAAAGTAAACATGAAATATATGTTGAATTGAAAAGGAAAATTAATATTTTGATATATTTTTCATCGGTTTGGGGTATAAGGGTTTAAGGATTTAGTTTTTAGAGTTTATAGTTTTAGGGTTTAAGGGTTTATAATTCATGGGTTATTATTTAAGGGTTAGGCTTTATATTTTAGGGTTTAGGGGTTAAGGTTTTGGGATTAGGCTTTAGAGTTTAGGCTTTAGGGGCTAAAATTCAATTGCAAGTAAAAATGCAATCTGATCATTTTCTTATTGGATCATTATAAGTCCCCATATTTTTCCATTTATAATTTATTTTTAAGGTTTAGAGTTTTAAGGTTTATGTTTGGGGTTTAGGGGTTTAAGGATTTAGTTTTTAGAGTTTATGATTTTAGGGTTTAAGAGTTTAAATAAAAAATTTCATTTTAGGGGGGCTAAGACCCTTTCAACCCTGTAGTTATGCCCCTAATTGAATATGATTCACTTGAGATTGTAAAAACCCCAATTCAAGTTGAATTTGTAATTTGAGACGTAAAGTTTTATTTAAGTTGGATTAAATTTTATAAGATTCAAAATAAAAATCGAGGCATTCAAAAGTAGTTGATTAAGTTTGATTTTGAGATTTTGGGGAGGGGGAACTGATTTTGGGAAAAAGACTAAGGCATTTCGGGGATAACAAAACGGAGACGTTTAGTAATAAAAAAAACGGTGTTTTTATAAAAAAAAGCCACTATAGCTTAACACTATTTTCCTGTAGTGTTTGTGGCGTTTCAGTATAAATGCCACTAAAGTCTTGGATAAAACGACATCGTTCTGCGGCCTCTAAAAACATATTTGCGGCATTTTTTCCAAAATGCCACTAAAAACCATATAAAAACACGCCGTTTTGTGAAGTCTTAAAATAAGGGGGTGGGGTGAAAATAAAACGGCGTTGTTTTGATGGAAAGGTTTTGCGACGTTTTTACAAAAACGCCACTATTTCTCAATTTTAATTTTTTTTATTTTTAACATATTTTTTGCTTTCAAAATCTTTGTGCTGAGAGATTATCATTTTTGAAATTTTATTTTTAAAAATTATGAATATTAATCGTTTTAATCTGAAATATGGACCTGAAATATTAAAATTTAAAGTTTTAAGTTTTAAGTTTTCAATTTTTAATTTTACATTTTAAATTTTTTGAAGATTTTTATAATTTTAAATTAACATATAAAAAATAACATTTAATTATATGTATACACCTAAATTT